>JAODUO010001755.1:2500-27500 GCA_025642075.2 Ridgeia piscesae
AGAGGACCGATGTAGAAATGTACACAGTAGTGTCTTCACAATGGTGACACTGTTGGTGTCAATCCAGGCCATTCTTATTTACCCTATTGATTTCTCCTTTTCGAGGGTGATGAGTTGTCATGGGGTGCCATGCATGATGTCATGGAAGTTGTCTTCCAACACGCGTACGTTCTACAAACACAGACAGGATTCATCAGTTAACACAGCACAGCACAGCACAGCATAACACACTGTCACAGTGTCACTGCAGACACTGGAGACAACCACAGTTAATAGCTACCCTGACATTGTGACATCATGTTCATTCTCTGGAGGGCAGAGGGGGTTGGGAGAGGGAGGAACAGAATGATGGAAAGAGGGGGGATGGGGCAAAAGGGAGGGAAGGAGTGAGGGTGGGAAACAGGGAGGCAGGAAGAGAGGGAAAGAGAGCGAAGGGGAGAGGGAGGGAGAGAGACAAGGAGAAATGGAGTGACAGAGAGAGAGAGAGAGAGACAGAGAGAATGAGCGGGACAAGGAGGGTATGTGTCTAGTAGTATATAGCAATGAAACGAGGGTGCTAATGGGCCACCCTCCAGCCTCGTCCACACAGAAAGGTACTTGACCATAGTCACGTCACCTGACTCCTACCTGGTACATCTGATGACCAAGTAGTGCAGTGTACAACTGGACATAACTGACCAGCTAGCCGAACAGGAAAATAAGAGATCAACCAAACATTGACCATTGCCAACCTATTGACCATTATCAGCTGTGTTTATTCCACAACTGGATAATACAGAACCAGGGTTGGGGAAAATCTATCTAATAACTACTTGATTAATGTGATATGAGTGTGTAATGGTTACTTCATATGTTAGTACTTGTGAGAGTACTTACATGAGTATTTTTGAAAGTACTCATACAAACACTAGAACTGTTCAGTCTTGTTCAAATGTTGAACCATTGAAAAAAGCCATGACAACCCAGAGCTTACACAAAGACATCATAAATAGAAAATATGACACATATGGACGGAATACATAAATTTAAAGTAATGATAAAATACATATTTACATTTTTTAATAAGTAATGTAAAATATTTAAAATAATATATATATATATATATATATTTATATTCATATATATATATATATATATATATATATATATATATATATATATAAATTTTACATTTTTTAAAAAAAAAAATTATTTTATCATTACATTTAATAGTATGATATTCCGTCCATATGTGTCATATATAATATATAATAAGTAAAAATAATGAGAACTTTGCCAAAAATAAGCACTTGAACAATAAGGTATAAGAGTAACAACTACTAATCCTGTACGGAACATATCAAGACAAAATAATGCAGTAGAAAGTAATAATTTAAACTGCGTTGATGAGTCGGACATTATACATGTCAGTAATTAAATAATTGTAACATTAATGTACCATGCTTGTCCGGGCAGGTTTATGCCAACTACGCATTACAATTTCCAATGCAGCTAAGACAGGATTAATGAATATTTTAAGATCTGGATAAGTCCTAGTTTTATCCTTTAGGGCTTGAAGAGCATGAATGTTGCACAAGTGTGATTGCAAAATGAATGTCTCATGTTTTACCGTGTTGTATTATTGGTTGGAATACTGAATCATGTTGCAAAGTGAAATTAAATGGAAAAAAACATGGTTGTCACTAAAAATGTAAATAAAAAAAACAAATTGAATGATGACAAAGGAAGTTGGCTGTGGTGATTTCTAATTGCATTTTTGGTGTACTGAAATTTCAGAATTACTAACCTACTTTTAAACCTATACAATAGACAAAATATAAAAGAAGCTGCGTTTAACATCATACCATATGGATAACACCAAACTCTTCTAGATTTGATGTTTTCTTCACTAGCGAAAACACTATCTATGATAATTATGATTTATGTTTACATCAAACCACAATTTTTTTAAAGAACTGCATCAAAATATCGATTTAAATAATTTCTGATACAATCCAAGCATGATGCAGTTTTGCTTTAGCCCGTGTACTTACATGGGGAGGACGTGGTTCTCCACCTACAACTGTTGTACTGTCTCGACACATCACCAGACACACATCTTCTACCACTGTCACGTCCGTTACTCAAAAGTCTGCTAATTATAAATTATAAATATGCGCAAGATGATGTTAAATGACTGAATTAACAGAATCAAGTATTAAATGTTGGTAAAGATACCAAAATTGAGGTCGGTCCGAATTCTACGCAAGTGCCGAATGAAATAAGTGATTTTGTTTATCGGTAT
Source organism: Ridgeia piscesae (assembly GCA_025642075.2). Classification (NCBI taxonomy): domain Eukaryota; kingdom Metazoa; phylum Annelida; class Polychaeta; order Sabellida; family Siboglinidae; genus Ridgeia; species Ridgeia piscesae. Next base: position 4,785 of record JAODUO010001755.1, read on the forward strand.
ACTTTGCAAACGTTGTTTCATACATTGGAAAGATCGGCATGTTTTTATTGATGCGTTCGACACGCGGGCTGGCCAGTATATATGAGTATACGACAAGTAGATGGAAACGACAGTTACTCACAGTGTGGCGACACCGTCTGTTGATATTCCTAACAAAAAGGCTAACATGAATGCATACCTTCTACCTGGTAATTGGTTTTAAGCTTATCTGTCAACGATCAATTCTTCTGTATCTGGCAATAACCATTTATTGACTGTAAAGAGTGAATATGCTTAATTTCTGTATTTGTCTACGAACCTTGTTGATATCAGTCATAAAGGGCAAAATAATCATCGGGGGAAGGTACGTACCAGCTGAGAAGGGGTTATAACACTATTTTTACTCACTCATCACCAAAACATGCCTGCCACAATTGTACTATTTTAATGTATATCATTAACATAGAATTTCCACATGTATATATCTGTGACAACACTATTGTAAATTAGGTACAGTGATATATACAATGATGCATTGTTTTTTATTCACTAGGAGCCTGTACCAACACATCGTCTACAGGAAAGCTCGAACTGTACACTATTTATATGCTCTGGGGAAGATATTTGAACATTATAATAGCATTTTTAATTGCCTTGAGTTTTATATTATATGAACCGGCCATTACATTAATATTACATTAAGGAGATATGTTGGTGAGTATAATTATAGTTGATGTAGGCCTACAAGTTGCTTATTTGCATTCTTTGGAACATAATGAAATTTGAAATATCTCCATAGTTTAGATTTAATTAACATGGAAGTGGTTACACACATCTATAACAATAATATTAAGTATATATGACTGTTTTATCGCGCCCTCCTCTCCCTCGAATATTTCTGTCAAATGTAAGATCTTTAAAAACACAAGCGTGATGAACTATACTTCTTACTCGATTAAGGAGAGGCGTGATTTTAGTTACTGTTCCGTGTAGTACTTCACACCTGGCTTGTCCCCTTGACCCCAGACTCAGCTGTCCTTCATTCTAGGTCGCTCGCCAGAACTATCAGGCAAAATCAGTGATGGTGCAACGACTCATCAGTTTTGTCTACAACTTGCTCCACTGAACTTGAGACTCATCATAAAATATAAGCCGTATTACCTGCCGCGAGAGCTCAGAATTTACCTCCCTTGTCATGATGGGTGTGTACATCCCACCCAGATCAGATCATCTGCATGGAAACCCCAAACCCGGACACATTTGTGCTAATTTATTCTTGGTGATTTCAATCATACTACACTGTCTACCACAGTATAAGCATCATGTCAAGTGTGCCACGAGAGAGTGGAAGCCTCTTAGCTTCTCCGGCCACGCTGTGGTCTACCTCCTGCCTTCGTATCGCCAGAAACAGAAAAGAGTGACATCACGTGTTCGCAATATCAAGCGGTGGGACCATAAGTCCACTCTGCATATCCAAGGCTGTTGAGCAATATAAGGACTGGGACTAAATACGCGTCAAAACATATTCATGAATATGCAGACACTGTGACATCGCACATAAGCTTCTGCTAGGACGTGTTTATTCCCCAAAAGACTTTGATAATGTTCGGTAACGATAAGCCGTTGTTCATCAGAAGGAGGGCGCTTTCATGAGAGCGGCGACCGTGCACAGTACAAGAAAACCAAGTATGATGTCGAAAGAGCGATTGTGTATGTATCGAGCAGCCTGCCACTCCCTCCTCCCTTCACGTATTGTGCAAGAGATCGATGAGTAAGCTATTCGAGCAGCAGAGCATCAGGAAGGCAGGTGGTCCTGACAACGTTTCCAGCATCACATTGAAAAATTGCACTAATGAATTAGACCCTGTATTCACAGATCTATTTAACGCCTCTCTTCATCAGAATACGGCTCCTGTCTGTGTTAAGGCAGCGACCATAATTCCTTTACAAAATAAGCCCAGAAAGAAAGCCTTGGACGACTTCCGCCCCGTGACTCTGATGTCAATGGTGGTGAAGGTGTTCGAGCAACTGGTCCTTACGTATCTGAAATCTGCCGCAACTCCAGTATGGATCCATTCCAGATCGCTTAAATGGACAACCGATGCACCGATGAAGCCGTTGCGTTGGCCCTATACTTTATGATGTAGCGCTTCGAGCCTACCAACAGTTATGCACGCATCCTGTTCGTAGATTACAGTTCCGCGTTCAACACGGTCATCCTTCAGAAACTATTTAACAAGCTTCAACTAATGTCACTAGATGCATCAATGTGTTATTCATTACCCGACTTTTTTATACAGCGCTCACAGGTTGTTTAAATTAACGGTTTTGATCTCCGCCAAGACTCAGTATAGATTAGACAAATAACTATGTGTGTAATGTTTGTTACGGTGCATTTGGGGAATCGTAATTTCGCTCGTGTCTATTATCTAGGAGTCTACCCACGCATCGTTCGATTGCACAACACAAACAATATCCAAAAAAATCGTTTTGTTTTCAATTTTATTACTTCATGAAATAATTCACCCAATGTCGATGAAAGCACCGTCAGCAAACAATCAGTCATTTTGATAAGATATAAACAATATCTTATTAAAATAACTGACAGACAAAGACGGCGTGTAAGATGACGTCTGACGACTTTTGAATGATGTCAGTTGACTATTGAGTGATGTCTGATGACTTACGAATCGTGTCTGATGACTTATGAATGCTGTCTGGTGACTATTGGATCGTGTCTGATAACTTTAGACTGTTGTTTGATGACTATTGAATGATGTCTGATGACTATTAAATGATGTCTGATGACTATTGAATGGATTCTAATGACAACTGAATTGTATGTGATGACTATTGAATAATGTCTGACGATTATTGAATGATGTCTGTTCACTATTGAATGATGTCTGATGACTATTGAGGGATGTCTGATGACAACTGAATGGAGTCTAATGTCTACTGAATGGTGTCTCATGACTATATAATGATGACTGGTGACTATTGAATAGCGTCTGATGACTATTGAATGGTGTGTGATGACTGTTGAATGGTGTCTGATGACAATTGATTGAAGTCTGACGACTATTGAATGGTGTCTGATGACTTTAGAATGATGACTGATGACTATTGAGTTACGTCTGATGACTACTGAATGGTTTCTGATGACAATTGTAAGGTGTCTGATGACTATTTAATGATGTCTGATAATTATTGAATGATGTCTAATCGCTATTGATTGACATTTGATGACAATTGAATGGTGTCTGATGTCTGCTGAATGGTGTCTCATGACTATATAATCATGTCTGGTGACAATTGAATGGTGTCTGATGACATTTGCATGATGACGTAAGACTATTGAATTACGTCTGCTGACCATTGGATGGTGTCTTGTACCATTAGACTGATGTCTGATGACAATTAAAGGATGCTTGATGACTATTGAATGGTTTCTGATGAAAACTGAACTGTGGTGGCTGATGACTATTGAATTGTGTAATATGACTATATAATGATGTCTGATTACAACTAAATGGTGTCTGATGATATTAGTATGATGACTGATGACTATTGAATGGTCTTTGATGACTGTTGAATGATGTCTGATGACTATTGAATGGTGTCTGTTGACCTTTGAATGATATCTGATGAATATTGAATGAAGTCTGATGACTATTGAATGATGTCTGATGACTATTGAATGGTGGTGTCTGATGACAATTGAATGGTGTCGGATGACTTTAGTATGATGACTGATGTCTACTGAAAGACTACTGAATATTGTACGATGAAAACTGAATGGTTTGTGATGACTACTGAATGATGTCTGATAAGTACTAAATGGTTTCTTATTACTTTAGAATGATGACTAATGACTATTGAATGATGTCTGATGAATATCGAATGGAGCCTGATGACTATTGAATGGTGTCTGATGTCTACTGATTGAAGTCTGATGACTAATGAATGATGTCTTGTGACTATTGAATGGAGTCATCAGACACCATTCAATAGTCGTTAGTCATCATTCTAAAGTCTTCGGACTTCATACAATAATCATTAGACATCATTCAATAATCATCATACACCATTCAAAATCATCCGACATTATTCAGTAGTCATTAGTCGTCATTCTGTAGTCTTACGACACCATTTAATTTTAATAAGACACTATTCAATGGTCATTAGACTTCAATCAATAGTCATGAGACACCGTTCAATAGTCATCAGACACCATTCAATTTTTGTCAGACATCATTCAATAGTCATTAGTCATTATTCTAAAGTCATCAGAAACATTTAGCAGTCATCAGACGTCATTCAATAGTCATCAGTCATCATACTAAATTTATCAGACACCATTCAATTGTTAACAGACATCATTATATAGTCATGAGACACCGTTCAGTAGACTTCAGACACCATTCAATAGTCATCAGATGTCATTCAACAGTCATCAGACATCATTCAATAGTGACCAGATATCATTCAGTAATCATCAGACATCATTCAATAGTAATCAGACACCATTAAATATTGATCAGACACCATTCAATAGTCGTTAGACATCATTCATAGTCATCAGTCATCATTCTAAAATCATCAGGACTATTCAATAGTCATCAGACTTCAATCAGTAGTCATCAGAAGCCATTCAATAGTCATCAGACACCATTCAATTGTCATTAGACATGATTCTATAGTCATTAGTCATAATTCTAAAGTCATCAGAGACCATTCAATACTAATCAGACATTATTCAATAGTCATCATACACCATTGAGTTGTCATCAAACAACATTTAGTAGTCACTCAGTAGTCATCACTCAAAAAGTCATCAGACACCATTGAATTGTTATCAGACATCATTCTAAAGTTATCAGACACTATTCAATAGTCATCAGACTTCAATCAATAGTCATCAGACACCATTCAATAGTCATCAGACACCATTCAATTGTCATCAGACATCATGCAATATTCACTAGTCATAATTGTAATGTCATCAGAAACCATTCAATACTCGTCAGACATCATTCAATATTCACCATACACCATTCAATTGTCATCAAACAACATTCAGTAGTCACTCAATATTCATCACTCATCATACTAAATTCATCAGACATCATTCAATATACATCAGCCATCATTCAATAGTCGTCAGTCATCATTCTAATGTCATCAGACACCGTTCAGTAGTCAACAGACATTATTCAATTGTCGTTACACACCACTGAATTGTTATCAGACACCATTCAAATAGTAACCAATCATCTTTCTAATGTCATCAGACACCGTTCAATAGCCATGAAACTCCATTCAGTAATCATCAGACATCATACATTGGTCATTAGTCATCATTCTAAAGTCATCATGTTCCGCGTTCAACACGGTCATCCTTTAGAAACTTTTTGACAAGCTTCAACTAATGTGACTAGATGCATCAATATGTTAGTGCATACTCGACTTTTTATACAGCGCTCATAGGTTGTTTAAATTAACTGTATTGATCTCCACCAAGACTCAGTATAGATTAGACAAATAACTATGTGTGTAATGTTTGTTACGGTGCGTTTGGTGGAATCGTAATTTCGCTCATGTCTATTATCTAGGAGTCTACCCACGCATCGTTCGATTGCACAACACAAACAATAACAAAATCGTTTTGTTTTCAGTTTTATTAGTTAATGAAATAATTCATCCAATGTCGATGAAGGCCCCGTCAGCAAACAATCAGTCATTTTGATAAGATATAAACATTATCTTATTAAAATATCTGACAGACAATGACGGCGTGTAAGCCATGAAAGGAGTCTGCCAGCCGGCCACCCAACCTCCAACCCTTTTCGGTGAGGAGGAGTTGTGATTTACCAATGCTTCAACAGCGAAAGGAGTTTACTCTACGCCCGACCATGGTTACCTAAACTAACTAAACTAAATTACAACGATTTTCACCTAATGGTATCGTAAAATTCGATAATTACGAATAAAGTCACTGTCACCTAGGCTTAATAACCGTTTCGGCAACTTGATCTGAATCTGAAGTCGCTTCCCTTTTGAGCCGCTGTGACGTGACCACTAATTTTGCGAACCCGCAGCTGCGCAACGTGCAACTTCCTGGCAATGATGGGGCCTTATACACATGCGCCAATTCTTACATTTCCTGAATACGTAGGTTCGCGTTTGAGTTCGCGTGCGCGTTCGTGCGTGGTTTTGCGCGTCTTCATGCAACCCCGACCATTGGCCGCGTTAGCCGGGTGTCCGCTGGTGAGGGGTAGTTTATACTAGAAACCTCTATTGCAATGAAAGTGTGACCTGTGTAATCCGGGTGACCGATGACGAGGGGGCCGTATAAGAGGTGGACTACTGCATATGCGTCACGTTGCACAGTATATAAAGTATCTGCAAAGTTCAATATGTACACATCGCACTGTGTATTCCTATATATTAATACACATGATTATATCAGCGTTCGGTGTGTTTGTAAACACGTTCCGGTTGCCCGATCATATTCCCTGGGCCAGCACTTCGAGGTGTGAAAAGAAGGGGCCGAAACAGGAGACAAGTTGCTGCGCCGATCGAAGCGACATCGGTTGCTGTCGCTCCAGTAGATCGCACATGTTGCGTAATGTTTTACCTGGCGACATTCGTGGGGCGCGGCACTGACTGTCAGCGAACTTGTGGCTGTACATCGAACGATCAAGCGATGTGCCGTTTATGTTGCACGCAACGCCAAGTCCAAAGAAGCGTATTTAACATGTTCTAATCAGATACAGTTCTAAGTACTGGTTTAATTCGGAAGAACGCATGTTGCTGAGAACGTGAATTACATTGAAAATCGTCGAGGAGGCATCAATTGACGGCTTGTTACTCCGAGTAGATCGCCCGGACTTGAACCAACACTGTCACAGTTAAGGTGGGTGAAGTCCGAGCAGAACTTAACTACATTTCGTTCATTTCGCACAAGAGCATAGCCCCGACTCCAATACATGATAATTTTACCTTTGTCTACTAAACTGTTAAAATCGGTCGTGATACGCAAGGTAAATATCGCTTTAATGCTCACCGATGTCACTTTTGTAATTCGTGTTTGTATAGATTGTCCATTGCTCAGACGCATTATTTTAATAAATTAGTGAAAACAAAGAACACGTCGTTGACGTTGTACTCAGTCGTAGGCGTTGATTTTTTACGGCGAAACATTTGAAACCTTATTGCATTATGGGTAGTGTTAATATGACATCCAGTACGACAAAATTGGGGCTTCTATTTACAGTCTACAATGTTAAGACCTCCATTCGCAAATGTGTTTAATAGCGATTCTCTTTACAAAGCTTCGTGTTTGCTGTTCCAAATAAATGAATATGCTAATTTATTCAATTTGTTTCACCTTGTTTGGCCCTAAGATAAAACGACAATTTGCAAGATAACACTTTTCCCTCTAAACGATAACCTTCTCCTGCTGCATATCTTCACACATTTTGCGAATTTAGAAATAACTTTCCTCGAAGTCCTTTTATCGGTGTCTGTCGTGTTAGTACAATTTGTTTTTGGAAATCATTAGTCCATTTTAAATCAACTGGTTCACCTGAACATGCTCGCCAGCGTTCAAGCCACATACCAATGGTTTTTTCCTTGTTGACACTGGTGAATTGCAATCCCCACATATCGCTCCACCCAGGTAGACAAACTAAACTGTGTCTGCTTCGGCTTCGACCCGTCCAGGTTTAGTTCTTGCTCTTTCCATCTAGGTCGGATCCCATCTACATTACCTCTGTCTTCTCCAATCTTACTCTGAGTACACGTCTGCTGAACATATATTTTCATTTTATCTGGAGATCTTGGATATCTGCTTCCCCATCCGCTACTACTGCCAATCATCTGAGTACGATAGTTTTCGGAGTACGTTTTTTGTATGAATATTTTTGCTCATCAGTTCCACCAGAGCAATAAACAGCAATGGGCTCAAGGCGCTCTCTGTGTCAGGCCAACATTTACGTTGAACTCTCCTGACACTCCCGGTCCACACAGCATCGTGCTTTTCGTGTCCTCATACGTCCCCTTCACCAAACTGACCTCCCCCTCTGGAACCCCCATCCACCTAAATGTTGCCATTGTTATTTCTCGTGGGATTGCATCATATGAATCTACGAATGAATCTATGAATGAATCTATGAATCTACTTGCTAAGCTATCCGACTTTTGCTCTCGTTCTCACCTCTCCCTTCCCCCTCCACGAGACAGAAGTTATGAAAATGGCTGAAGAGAAAGATACAATGAACACATCTGAACAAGAGCAGGAGAACATTATTAAGAATAAAATGTGGTAAACAGGATAATCGGTAAATATTATATATATATATATATATATATATATATATATATATATATATATATATATATATACATATATATATATACATATATATATATATTTATACGAAACCGACCGTTTTGAACCAATCTTCCGACTAATTGACAAAAGCCTTTCATATTAGTCAAATAATGTCAAAGACTTTCATAATTAGGAAAAACATGTTTGGTGTGTTTTAATCATATGTGTACGTTGTATACTTCTTCGTAATGTTGAAAATAAGTCGTTTTCCTGAAAACGTTGTTTATTTTGACAGTAATGCAGGGTTAAATATTTTCTTTTTTTGCATCCCAACCATTTTGGACCCGGTCTAAAGCACCTCCAATTGCATTGTTTTGGCATATATGTTAATCCCAACTTTTGCATGAAGTATCTTGTATTAACTGTCTATGTAGTGTTCAAGTTTAATAGTATTCCACGAAGAAATAAACAAAATGCAATATGATATAAAATATATTTTCTCCATCGGCATCGCTGTTGTACGTGACCTTGACCCTGTCCCTAGGCGGAGTTTCTCAACACACCAGCTTATCATGGTGCGAATTTGTTTATGTTTCCGAAGAGCGGCGATTTCTCGATAAATATTTCAGCATTAGGGTCAGGTATAACCCCCTAAAAAATTGATTTTTATTTAAAAAAAAATAAGAAAGCTTGGTTTTTAGTTATTGTTGTTTGTACAGCGAGCTAGGCAGTGCTCGTGAATGAGCTAATCAGACTCAGAGGAATCAGAGTCGAGCTTATATCGAGGCTCTGGCAACTCGCTGTAAACAGAACATTTACTTTGCTCTGTTCGTTTTTACTTGAAGTATAAGATACAGTGATGATTTAGTTAACTATCATACAAGCATCTTCAGGTATGTATAGGAATTCCTTATATACTAATTTTTTTGAATAAATGGTGTAAACAGACAGACGATGTAACGTGAAGTTGTAGTATTTTGTCTGTACTGGGGGATAAACTGGGACCGAGTTGATATTGGCTTTTTATTGCTTGCTGTTGTATTGCTGCAAATGACACTGCCAGTCCCTTACGTAGTAATTTGTAACGTAAAATATTATCTTGATGGGTTTATAGTTTAGTGTCATTTAAAATAGAGCCCATATTAAATCATATTAATTGGCATTCTCTAATAATGTAGGCCAAACCTGGACTAAATAAAATTAAAATTTGGTACTTGTCTTGTGTGCTTTTCAAAATGTTTTCTAAATAGCTAGAAACCCACATAATCTAATGCATATCTCACACTTTATAACCATGTTTATTTAAATATATTTCAGGTACAGATGTCATCAAAAGAGAGGAGTAGTCGCCCCCAAAAAACGATTTCATGGCAATCAATATACAGGATCATTGGCTACCACTGGATCTGAACTGCAGTCGCAAACAACACTGCCACGGAGCTCTTCAGCTCAGAAGCCCAGTGTTCTACAGCCTGAACCAGCCGTTGGTGATGAGCCACTGAGTGGATATCAGTTATTTGACATTCGACCACTGGTGAAGTTTGTCAAACAGTTTCCGTGTCCCACATGTCAGCACAGTGGGTATGATGTAACAGAGTTTGGCGCAGGCCTTGCAACTACAGTACTTTTTTTACATGCAGGGCATGTGGTGCTATCATGAACTTGAAAAACACTTATGATGAAAACATTAACTTGCATCTCAAGCAGGGTGCTGCCATGAAAGCAGGTTTCTGTGGCATTGACTAAAAAGAGTTGATGTCAGCTGAAAAGCAAGTAACAGAAGCAGCCAAGACAGGTAGAAAGAGGAGGCAGGTTGTACTGACTGCTACAAGCAGCCATGCATGTCAACATATGACGAGATATCTAGAAAGGTTGTTGACTGATGTTGATGAAAATTGGTGTTGAAGCTACATAAGATTTGTTTTTTAATATTTGTCTGATCTGGTTTCTTTTGATTCAGATTAAAATATAATGTATTGGCATCATACTATCAAAATATCAACATATTACATTCAGTAATAACAACGAAATTGGGTTTTATAAATAATAAATAATAATATTTATCTTTGGTGGCCATTTTTGGTCATGTGACTTGTTATAATTGGGTTATTCTATTTTTTGCTTCCGATATATCATTATGCTTCTTTGTCACAAATTTGACATCTTTATGACTTATAACAAGAAAAATACAGTTATACCTGACCTTAGGTCGTTTGAGTCGGCATTGTGCCATGTAGTATATGAAACACATACTCACATAAAGTAGGACTTAATTAAAAAAGGGAAAAAATTTGTATGCACGTGAAAGAGCTAATAAAAAAGCAACCATTCTGAACGGTAATCACTTTTTTTAAGTCAGTGGTTTATTAGTAAAATAATTCCAAAGTGGATAATTTTACTGAAATCATCGGTTTCCCAAGAGGCGTCCATGATGCGCCTCTTCCTGTTGTCTGACCGTGGTCTGACCACTCAGCACGCAGAACCGGCCTTAAAGTCACGTGTCCGATTGCGTGCGTCAATGCTATCGCCGTTGTAAACACAATGTTGTAAGATACGCGAACTTCGAAGAAGGAATCCGTTCGAAGAACGTTGCTTCGAATAGGATGTTTCTCACCGTATATACTGGGTCAAGATCCGCAGAAACGTCGGCGACGTCGAGTTTTCAAGTAGGAGCTGTGCAAACGATATTAGCGCTATTTAATCACCAACGATAGTCGTCGAAACGGGTTCCCGGTCGAATCCTTCCGTCGCCGTAGCCAAGTCATCAAAGCGCGCAAGAAGGTTAGTAAATATTATTAAGTCTTCTGTATCTAAATTATTTGAATCTTGTACCATTAGACACATTGCGATGTCTGTCGAGATGACTTATGTACATACTGATATTGTTCGTAAACGTCCACCACAGTTAACGTTCTAGAAGGTATGTACACGGGATCATGGAGCCGCTAACTAGGTCCAAGCGAGTTAGGCCGTCCGATATTGTTATTCATTATTATTTGTTTTATTTTATCCTACTTTGAATGGTATATATCACGTTTGCATGAACAGAGGCATAAAAATTTGGTAAAGCTACATGTCAATATCACCAAAAAAACAGCTGAATGCAAGCCAGATAGTAGACGTCATAGTCAATCCGCATGAACGATAATATAGGCACTTTGATATCACTCGCTAAATAACTTCAAAAGTACTGCCTTTCGAGTTTCGTAGCTACGCATGCAGTTCCTATTTTCAGGTTGACCGCTCTGAAAGTGCCAACATGACTGCTATATTTTTCAGTAAACATATTATTCAAACATAAAAAATAGCATTGCGAATGTTGTTTTCAATCATTCATGTTATTTGTTCAGTGAGAGAACAAATTACAAATTCTGTGTGCTGTATCAGTTCAGATACTCATACAACATTGATACTAGGACATGTTACAGGCTTACAGTAAATGATGAATAATTAGCTATGATGAGACATAACTTATGTACTGAAAAAAAAATCACTTTTGCAAATTTGCAATATTATTGCCTTTATTGGTAGTTTCTTGAAATATTGGGGACACACTGAGCAAACAAGAAGAAATATTAACAGACTAGCATAATATACTAGATGGAACGTTGACTTGTAGATATCCCACAAGATCACTCTATCCAATACAACACTAGATCTTCGGGTAAACACTCGGTAAACATTTGGAACCAGTTTCTTCTCCACCACAATGAGTGGAATTCTCTACCCTCAACCATTGTGTCGTGCAAATCACTAATGTAATTCCAAAAAAAATAATCCAATGGTTTAGCAAGTAAGTCAGATGATCCACCATGCACATTAGCGTGATGTCTCAATATGACATTTTGCCAGTTAACAATATACCAGAGATGGAGTGAGTACAATACAAATGTACTCGAGTACGAGTACGAGTACTTTGAACATGCATGAGTACGAGTACTCAGAAAACAAATGTACTCGAGTACGAGTACGATTACTTTACAATATACTCGAGTACGAGTACGATTACTTTACAATGTAATCATGATTACTTTAATGAATATCCTGTTTCTAACATAAAGGCGACTTTCGTGGAACCCCTTAGGTGTCATTCTTGTTCTGTTGTTGTGTCACTAATGTTCTAACTGATTACTGCTATCCACTATCCAGGTGTTATTATTATTAATAATTAGACGACTTTCTCAGGTATTGGATGAATCATTTAACGCTGGATTAATAACTTAATTTATGGTTTCTGAATCAAATACAAATATGAGGCATTTAAAAATTTCAAATACAATATCAAATACATTACAATAACAAAAAATTTTCCCAAAACCGGGGGGATATTAAAAAGAAAACCAATTAAAATATGTAGTATATCAGATGGGTCCAGACAGGGGGGTCAAATACATTTGTATTTGAAAGTATTTAAATACTGTTTTAAGTATTTGTATTTGATGTTTAGGAATTAAAAGTATTTGTATTTAAATACTTTCCTAAAGTATTTGACTTTTTAAAATTTTTTTTCAAATACATTGTCAGTATCAACATTTTTTTTCCCCGTCACATGTAATGCCTGCCAAACTGATTACCTTAATGCACTGCAACTTCACCCAACATTGTTAATTACTGATGAAGACACTTAACAGCAGGTTTCCCCCATGGCCCTGCAGTGACCAAACTTGTGATTGCTCAGAGCCAGAGGATTTAATACCCCAAAAGTGACCAAAAATATCCCCTTTTGTTCTTTAGTCAGGCTTCAAATTGGCACCAGTTTATTCTGGTTTCCTGGCTGACTTTGAAGTTGAGCCTTCCTCACAACATTAGCAATGATTAGCGTGTCTCTTCTGAGGGCAACATAGGCATTATATTATTATGGACCTCCTGGCTTAACATACAAACAATATATTTTGGCCTTTAGTCTTTCAGTCAGATGTCACTGTGATGCAGTTAGCAATAACAATACTCCCCCTAGCACTGGTCTCCCTTGTCATCATATGAGCAAAACACTAATTATGCCTAAAAACCCAGATGTCTCAATTTTGTGTTGCTTTTCTTATATTTACATAGTAATAAAAAAATGAAAAGTATTTGAAAAATATATGAACAAGTATTTGAGATACTTTTCAATGTATTCGTATTTAAATACAAAGTATTTGTAATCCCTCAAGAATATTTGTATTTAAATATAAATTTCAATGTATTTGACCCCATGTCTGGATGGGACAAACACAGAATAGTTGTGGATTTAGACAGGTTTGGCACTTAATTAAACATAATACTAGACAGGGATTTAGCCAAACGCCCAGACCCATTTTGGGATTCTGGGTTTAAATAAGACCCGTCATTCACACCATACTGACAGAGCAAAAGCAGGTGGGGCTGTAGCCCGGCTTCTAAAATTACAAAGCAAGATGTTAGGGGATGCTTATCTCCTGCAGTGCTTCCAGGGACTGTCACAATATAACTTGAAATTTGTACTAAGCAGGAGGGTGAGGAGATGTTGCTTTTCTGGGAAGAGAAGGTATTAATTAGGGAAATCTGACTGAATATTTATTTAACTGAAATGCTCAACAGTAATAGAAAATGAATACCTTGATTATTATTACATTTATTAGATTACTTCTAATATTGCCATTTTTATCTGTCTAATATAATATATTAGACAAGTAAATATTATTTGCTTGCAACTGTTCATATGAAAAAAAAATTTAATCGTGAAAAGTAATCGTGAGTACGATTACTTTGGTAAAGTACCTCGAGTACGATTACTTTCCTTCGTACTCGAGTACGAGTACTCAAAAAGTACTCGTACTCGAGTACAAGTACACGAGTACGATTACTCCATCTCTGGACTGGAGTGAAAGGTTTGTAAGACGCAGTATTATTTTACCAATTATGTATTCAATACCACATTTACCAACATTAGGAAATTGCATGACTGAGCACTGTCAACTCTAGTGCATAAACACTAAGTGATCATGTAATCAATTATCAAACCTTAGTTTATGTAATATGTATCACCACACAAACATACACACATCTCTATTCAATGAAGACAGCAGCTGGAGCAGCATCACCATCTATCTATCTGTGCAATAATAAAGGCAACTCAGTATCTGTCAGCTGTCAAATTAAGATCTTAGTGAGTGTATGTCATCTGCCAGAAAACTTCTGTACTCTATCCATGACCCGTTCCATCCTTACAGTCCCATTTGCTTTCTTGATAAATGTATCTAGCCTAATCCTGTCCTGGTTGTTGATATTGCCATTTCCAACACACTGCACCAAAAAAAAAAAGGGCACTGTTCACTATTACACTGTAACATATATGCTGCTTATTTGGCGCAGATTGAATGATCTTTTTTCATATAAAAACATAGTAAATTCAAACAGTCAATATTTAGCACTACAGCATGTCCTGTTTATTTATAGGGATGGAACCATGGCTCTAGCAAGAACGTCCGGCCAAGTCCTAGCGAACCCTGACAACATGGCTGTTTTCTGTTCAGGACGCAAGCAATTGGAGCTGCAGAAGACACTACAGCTGTATGTTTACCTGCAGATCCACCAGCCCATGGCAGACAGAAAGAGAGAATGGTGAATTAATCTTTGTCAGAATTCCCGGCCGCTGCCCACAATGACTGTCCATGTCGGAATTGCAGTCCTTGGGACAGATATGCCCAAGCTAATGAAACAAGATCTGCTTGTGTCAAGAGTCAGTTGATTTGTTCATAATCAATCCAACTGCTTATTTACAAATCAACTGATAATTTGTAAGGGCAGCAGTCAACAAGTGCTGAGTGTTATCCCATATCTTGTTCTCCGCTGAGAGCACGGGAAATTCCATCTTTGGCTGGTATACATTTGGGATGACTCTCTGTACCCTTCGACCAAGCCTGCCATGGATCCACCAGGTAAAACCCCTGTATATGGCCGACTTGGAAAACCTGAAATAAAATAAGGCCTAAATAAATATATCAACTATGTACAGTGGCGCAGTGGTTTAAAACTTTGGACTCGGCTTCAGACTCTCAACTACGAGAACGAAACAATGTGGTGCTGTGTCGAACCTTGGGCAAGTCTGTTCACCCGTCATTGCTCCAATTCACTCAGCTGTGTAAACAAGTAACTGGCTATAGACGATGGTGGATATTTGTACACAAACCGTCTTGATTAATTAATTACAGCTTGGCTGGATGCTTCCCAAAAGTCATGAGATGGTGTTTAATTAAGTAGGTCTGCCAGGGGGTAAAGTATAAACCACTTTGACAAGGACAATGCTAAGCAGACATTGGGTCAAATACATTGACATTTATTTAAATAAAAATACTCTTGAGGGATCCAAATACTTTTTATTCCTAAACATCAATTACAGATACTTAAAAAGTATTTAAATATTTTCAAATACAAATGTATTTGCCCCCATGTTTGAGGATTGGATACCGCACTATATAAGAACTGTGTTGACAGGTGACATATGAAAATGGAGGTAACTCAATCCATTATCATTGTAGAATACATGTTGTGTTTTTATAAAATCACTGGAACGGTTTTTTAGTTCTGACATAGTGGACAACTGGGCATGCTACTCGAAATATTCTAGAATGATCCTAAATCAGTTACTGTTAAACATTAATTGTTGGGTATATTTCTACTATAGAATAATGTGTGGTGTTTTCATTGTATGAAATATCATTTGTATTATATAAATGTTGTATCATGTTAGTTTGCTTGGTGTTCTGGTTGCTCTAATGTTATTTTCATTGTCAATAAATTGTGAGCAACACATTTCACTGTTTATAATACATGAACATATACTTACATTTTTGTTGGCAGATACATGTGAAAGTTGTCTAACCGGTTACATTTGGAAGCACTGTCTGCTCCAAACACAGAATATAAAATCCATGGCCATTTGTAATATATCATGGCACATCTGAAACAGAACCAGATGTTTAAATTAGTTTTTCATGAATTAGAAATATTAGTAGCACAATGTGGAACCTGACGGCTACTATTATGGTTACCTTGCCACTATTATGGTTACCTCGACAACAAAGTTACATTGCAATTAAGATCACCGCAGAATATACATAAATATATCCACAAAGTTATAGTTTAGAATATTTGTTCTGCTAGTTTGTTTTTTTACTTTTACCCAGTTCAAATTGTTATATTTAAAAGACTTTCCCCTGTACATATATTTCAGCTAAAAAACAACTATTATTCAGCATGAAGTCGATTTCATAAAGAACATAGGTGGTGATTTTCTTTTTTTATTTAGCCCTCCAGAATTATGCTCCAAACTTTCCCTTTAAATATACCACGCCTATTAAAAGAACAATCAATATTGACACCACATAGTTAGATAATTAATCTTTCCCCTATATGGCTATAGTTCGATCTACTGGTGTGTTCTATTTATATCTATGATTGACACACATCTGTTTCATAGCCGCACATGTCATGCTATATCAATAATACAAAAGCATGCCACAGTCGCTACTGTTAATATAATAATGTCCAGTATTTGAAAAACAACAATTAATCTGCATTTTTGTCACAGTTGTGGACAATTTGGAAATTGATTCCTGAAAACAGTTTTTATTTTTAACATATCCGACACTACACCACTGATTTGGAGAATAATACACGGCATGGCTGTGACTAAGAAGAAACTCGCCGAATCCCGGGATCGAATGCGAGGCCATCAAAATACCTGTCAGTGTTTCGAAGTTTCAGCGAGTTTCGACCACTTGTCAATGTCGCCTCGGCTTGTTACTCGGCTCTGCATTTCGGCTTCCGGCGGGTCTTCTTTACCAGGTTTACCAGCGCGTTCAGTTCTATCTTGAAAATGTTGGCCCTTATCGTTGCAACCGAAATTCAGCTATTTCTGAACGAAAATCATGTTCGCTTCCCACGCCGGGTACACGAAGCGGATGTAAACATCGCGACGCGCCACCTGGCGATTATTTTAACGAATTTTAAATACAGAGTTGCCCGCTCTGAGCTCAACGAGCCAAGCATTTGCCGACGTCACACATCAGTCAAAATGGCGCGACTTACGAACTTTGATGGAAAAGGTGTTCATTTTTTTTTATTAATAAACCACTGACGTTAAAAATGTGATTACCGTTCAAAATAGTTTGTTTTTATTAACTCTTTCACGTGCATAGCATGTAACTTTTCCCTTTTGGGTCCCTTTAATTCAAGGAGATAATTGTATAACCATTATCAAAGTGTGTAAATTATATCTTAATCTGCATTGGAACAGCTTGACAGCTGAAGAAGAATTCTGTTTTATTCGACTGGTATTTCAAACAATACACACATACCATGTATTCTTGTCAAACAACGCGGGAAAAATAAAAATCACAGCAATCATGGTAGTAGAGAGTCCTAAAACCGTGCTAGTTACTACTGAGGAGCCACCTTTTTTAGAAACTTAATTTACAAAATCATCATCATCTGAAAAATTCTTCCAGAAACAAACAAAAAACATTATGAAGATGCCTTTGCACAGCACATGTTTTTGTTGTTTGCAGTGTTGCAAATAGTCATACTGTGTAAAGTTGATAGGTGGTTGTTGATTCTAAATGTTGCATACATGTTACTTGATAATTTGGTAAGATATAGAGTTTGCAAAATACGAGTCACTGTCTGTCGGTCGGTCGTACGGTCGTTCGTTCGCTCGGTCGCTCGTTTCGGTGGATGGTCAGTCTTCGGTCGTCATGTCGGTCGGTCGGTCGGTCGGTCGGTCGGTCGGTCGGTCGGTCGGTCGGTCGGTCGGTCGGTCGGTCGGTCGGTCGGTCGGTCGGTCGGTCGGTCGGTCGGTCGGTCGGTCGGTCGGTCGGTCGGTCGGTCGGTCGGTCGGTCGGTCGGTCGGTCGGTCGGGTCGGTCGGTCGGTCGGTCGGTCGGTGGTCGGTCGGGTCGGTCGGTCGGTCGGTCGGTCGGTCGGTCGGTCGGTCGGTCGGTCGGTCGGTCGGTCGGTCGGTCGGTCGGTCGGTCGGTCGGTCGGTCGGTCGGTCGGTCGGTCGGTCGGTCGGGTCGGTCGGTCGGTCGGTCGGTCGGTCGGTCGGTCGGTCGGTCGGTCGGTCGGTCGGTCGGTTCGGTCGGTCGGTCGGTCGGTCGGTCGGTCGGTCGGTCGGTCGGTCGGTCGGTCGGTCGGTCGGTGGGGCGGTCGGTCGGTCGGTCGGTCGGTCGGTCGGTCGGTCGGTCGGTCGGTCGGTCGGTCGGTCGGTCGGTCGGTCGGTCGGTCGGTCGGTCGGTCGGTCGGTCGGTCGGTCGGTCGGTCGGTCGGTCGGTCGGTCGGTCGGTCGGTCGGTCGGTCGGTCGGTCGGTCGGTCGGTCGGTCGGTCGGTCGGTCGGTCGGTCGGTCGGTCGGTCGGTCGGTCGGTCGGTCGGTCGGTCGGTCGGGTTATCGCTAGAAAGAAGGAGAACAGCGTTTAGTCTAGTCGGAAAAGTAGGGTACAGTGCGACCATAATAAAACAATGTTGACATGATCGCATGTGTCTATGACAGTTTAATGTGCAAATTACTGCCGCTATTGTTGATAAATATGTTTTTCATATATCGGCCAATATTGCACATAACAGCACAAATAAGGTGTCCAAACCCATATTTCCAGTGTTAACTATCATTAATGGGCCATTCTTAAATTAACTATGTGCGTCCCTGGCATGCTATGCAAATTCTAAAGTACCAGCAATACTAAAAATGTGACTTTTTCGCTGTATCTCAGCCAATATTGCATGTAAGTCGAAAGGGTTTTTGGGGGCATCTACTTACGAAATCATGTTGTTTTTGCGACGCAAGGTTGACATCGGGATCACTTCAAGGTATTGTGAATAAAGAAATTCCACTAAATTCATTTACCAACTCGTTTACTGAACCAGGTAAATAGTAAACCAGAGTGATCTTTTCTTAACTGCCTCGCCTCAACCTCTCGTGGACTTCATAGGATAAGTGTTAGATCATTATTAACCATTATTAACCATTCACTGAAATCGACAAAGTCAAACTCGTCTTTCCTCGTTTTCCTCCTTTTCTTCCTCTTCACGATCACCAGTGTCCAGGAGATCAACCAGTGAGTTTGTTAACGCAGCACCCTAGGACCACACGGTTCCAACACTCCATCTTCAGACTTTATCCACATTTGCCCATTATCGTAGGGTTTTGTTTTTTCCAGGATGGATTCGTCAACATGCTTATATTATAAGGCTACGCGGTGTTCACCAGCTGGAGGTGTGGCTTCAAAGCAGAGTGGCAGGGAGGAAGGCGAGCCAGGTCGACCTTAGATTTGGAAGTTAGTTTCTCGTCCTCAACCACGATCTTGCGCAGAAGTTCGGCACGGAGGCTGTCCATCGAAGACTCGAGGTTCTGTCCGTACATCAGGCAGGTGAACTCTTCCAACTGCTTCTGCACATGAGACTTGAAGTTCCATTCCTAACCGAGTTGCACGAACGCTTTAAGAAACTTGTTGTTGTCGTCATTTGCAAGAAACAACTTAAAGTCGTATGGTTTCCTTGTCGCTGGTCAAGCCAGAATAAACTTCTCTGAACTCCCGCGCCTCAACCTCTCCTGGGTTTTGATAGACTGTGGACCGTAACTGTCAGTCGAGAACAAGAAGTGCTTCTTAGCTACCATCTCATCAAAAATGTGTAGGCATATCTCACCACAAGTCGAGGGATGATTGGTAAGGGAATGGAGAAGCGTTGTGCGGTCCTGGATGAGCAGGGCGTCCTTGGGATATGGCAGCTAGATCTTCTGGGTTTGTGTCTTCCAGAAGGTAGTGCAGAATTGCGGCTTTGTTCCACGTCGAGAAAAACCCCTCTGGTGTTCCAAGGCTGATGGCGCAGGCACCAGACAGTACTTCTTGAGTTCTTCCAAGTCCACTTGGTCATTTCGACTCTAAGACTTGACGAGGAGCAGGAAGGCGAGGTTGCTTTGCTCCTGATACTGGATGACCTGGAATCATAAACCTGGAATCAACTTCCAATCACCACAAAATCACCTGAAACAATAACCATTTAAGTGAATTAACTAACATTTGTTTGAAATTGCATTCCAACCGTAAACATTCGGAGGTCCGATCCTCTAGTGATGACTCATGTATGTGTCTCCGCCTACGATTACGCAAAATTATTTCGTATATGGCACCTCTCTGACCTCGGATTCCTTAAAATAAAGACGCTACATTCATTTACTATTATCATTTGTGCGACACATGAATAAAACCAGGATCACTCTGCAATATAAAAGTAATTTCAAGCACTAAAAATGAAACAATTAAAACAAAATAGATATCGGATATTGGAACACATGATTACCTTTCCTTGGGATGATGTGAGGGTGACCTTCTTGTTGCAAGTCACCATGGTATTGAGTTTCATCTTCCTAATAGGGTCGAAGAAGCTTCCTGGCTCTCCGCTCTGTAGGTGTCCGATAAAGTCAGCTTTTGCAGCCTAGCCCAAAGCTTCTGCTCGGAGCATGTCCATCTCGACTTCCATGGGGCGGAAGCACCAGAAGCCAGGGAGTAGAGCCAGTTCTTATCTGCGAGGGTGAAAGGATTCGTGAAGTTCCTGACAGCAGCGAGGACGCGCTGAACTGACTCGTCACCCTTCTTGGCCTCGGCCTTCTCCTGCTCGTGATGTTTCCCCGCCCTTGGGCAGTCTGGATCGTTGATGATGTCGACCATCTCGAGGGTCTTTTCATAAACTGGAGGTTGCGGATAAGGACGGACGATGGAGTGTTGGAATTGGTGTTGTCCTGTGTCACCAAACTGACTGGTTGATCTCCTGGACACTGGTGACCGTGACGAGGAAGAGGAGGAGGAGGAGGAAAACGAGGACGAGCTTGACTTTGACGATTTTAGTGAAAGCGATGGAGAATGATGATCTAATAATTATCATCTTGAGGCCCACGAGAAGTTGACGCGCGGCAGCTCAGAAAATATCGTTCTGTTTTGCTGAGGTGGTAAATTTCTTTATTTACAAAACATTGAATTTATCTCCATATTAACCTTTGGTCGCAAAAAATAACACGATACTTCATAAGTAGATGCCCTCACAAACCCTCAAAATGCGCTAAGACGCACTGTTTATGGAATATAAATATGCACGAGATTATGTTAAATGATTGAGTTTACGAAATGGAATATCAAATGTTGGCAAAGATACAGGTATAACGGTAAAATTGAGGTTGGGCCGAGTTCAACATTTTGAGTGCCCAAATTTCTTTGCCAAACGGTAGGACTGAGAACGGAAGTCCTGTACAGGCATCCCAATAGCCTCTGTACTTTGTCATTATATTTATCAGGCAGCCAATCATTGGGCAGCTAGCTGTTGGTCCTATGTTCCCTACCCTCCAAATGTTCTGGGATTGGGGTAGTAGCGCACCCCCCTGGCTACGCCACTGTTCTTCCATTATTCTTGTGGAAGATATTTTATATACGCCGAGAGTCGTCAGAATATCAATGCCAGCACCGGCAGCAACCTCACAGTGCAAGAGGAACGTTATTGTCTCTGTCTCTGTCTCTGTCTCTGTCTCTGTCTCTGTCTCTGTCTCTGTCTCTGTCTCTGTCTCTGTCTCTGTCTCTGTCTCTGTCTCTGTCTCTGTCTCTGTCTCTGTCTCTGTCTCTGTCTCTGTCTCTGTCTCTGTCTCTGTCTCTGTCTCTGTCTCTGTCTCTGTCTCTGTCTCTGTCTCTGTATCTGTCGCTGTCGCTGTCGCTGTCGCTGTCGCTGTCGCTGTCGCTGTCGCTGTCGCTGTCGCTGTCGCTGTCGCTGTCGCTGTCGCTGTCGCTGTCGCGTCGCGTCGCGTCGCGTCGCGTCGCGTCGCGTCGCGTCGCGTCGCGTCGCGTCGCGTCGCGTCGCGTCGCGTCGCGTCGCGTCGCGTCGCGTCGCGTCGCGTCGCGTCGCGTCGCGTCGTCGCGTCGCGTCGCGTCGCGTCGCGTCGCGTCGCGTCGCGTCGCGTCGCGTCGCGTCGCGTCGCGTCGCGTCGCGTCGCGTCGCGTCCCGTCCCGTCCCGTCCCGTCCCGTCCCGTCGCGTCGCGTCGCTGTCGCTGTCGCTGTCGCTGTCGCTGTCGCTGTCGCTGTCGCTGTCGCTGTCGCTGTCGCTGTCGCTGTCGCTGTCGCTGTCGCTGTCGCTGTCGCTGTCGTTGGTAGATTGCAATTTTTATGCAGATATACTGTGTAGCATTTGTCTGGATTATATTAAAAACCATTTGCCGTTTCTGGTCCAGAAGGCCATCTTACATAAGTCGTTGTGTAGGGATCGACAGTCTAGTCTATTGTCTTCAACAGAAAGCAGTCATCAGAATTTTTTTACGTAACAAGATAATATCTCTGTCCTATAGACATTTGTTTATTGTTCTGCTCAAGCGCTGTGACCTCTACAATGAAAAACGACCCCCCC
>JAODUO010001755.1:40000-159697 GCA_025642075.2 Ridgeia piscesae
AAGGACAAAGTGGTCAAAGCCGAAGCAACAGTATATGTTGACAAAACCAAAATGTCAATGAAATGTAATGATGAACGTGACGTGACCTATAAGATGATATGCAAACGTACTGCTCAAAGATTAGACTAAAAGTTGTTGTCTAGTCGTTGAGCAGTAAAACAGCCGAAAGACGACCAAAGCACTCAAGAGTTAATGCCAAAGACAGTTGCACTGGATCCCCAGTCGAGATAATCCAGGTTTTAATCCTATAGTGCTTAACTTACTGATTTAACTTATTCATTTACCTTGTTTATTTAATTCATAATAATTATTATAAAAAATATTAATAAAGCCAGAACCAAAATGGCACAAAGGTGACATCGCCTGTAGGTCACGAGATATTGCCAATATCGATAACGTTTCCCGCTTGCTTACTCACGGAGCTGTCATGAACATATCGTAACCTCAATCTCCTCCGTCTTTTCCCTTGTCATCCTGTCCAAAATGTCCCCATAATACATCAGCCCGACCAGCTGATAGTATGTCAGGTTGGCTTTAGTCCGCAAATCCTCCAGGGTCCGAAACCCAAGTTGCACCTGTAGAAATTAACTAACCGTAAGGCGTACAGACCTGTTCTGCATCCCGAGCCAAACTTTGCGGATATGTGTCGGCTAAAGGCAAAAAGTAATACGTGTAGTAATAAGTTGCTGTACCTGACATTAACCATAAGTATTTCTTATGTCGGAATGTTGCTTTGTGATGGGCGCCATCTTTAAAATGGTGAATACATAAAGTAAATTTCCGAAGAAGTATTGTTCTACGTGACATCGTTTTTTTTTAAGTATGGTGACATTTGTACTGAAAACCACTGCACTATTAAAATATTGGATGAGAAGTTCATATGAAAAATACTTGAAATCATAGGCCCTACTAAATTGCGGAAACTTGTAACTGGACATATTAAAATTGCCTGCAATATTTAGCATTCCACTGCACAACGGAATAATAATTATAACATCCGCGTTTTGTACATTATTGTTCTTCAGATGTTGATAACACTGGTCTATATTATAATCATCTATAAAATTATGATAATTGGCAAACACGATAAGGTCATTACGCCAGTATAAGGGATGGATGTATGTGCCAGTATAAGGGATGGATGTATGTGCCAGTATAAGGGATGGATGTATGTGCCAGTATAAGGGATGGATGTATGTGCCAGTATAAGGGATGGATGTATGTGCCAGTATAAGGGGTGGATGTATGTGCCAGTATAAGGGATGGATGTATGTGCCAGTATAAGGGATGGATGTATGTGCCAGTATAAGGGATGGATGCGGCTAGTCCGACCAAAACTTGACTATGCCTCTCCTATATGGAATCCACACACCACTACCCAAATTAAACATCTTGAAAAGGTACAGCACTGTACAGCCAGATTTGTCAAAAACAACCATCGACGCCAAACAGCCACAACAGACCTAATAGCCACCCTTGGATGGCCCATTCTTGAGCGACGCAGGATTATCAAACAAGCCATGACATTTTACAAAATTTTAAATAACATAATCAACATTACACCACCATCAGGCCTACTAAAACTATCAAAAAACCGTGGCCATTACATCGCCACCAGGTGCCGCATCAACACTGCAATGTTCTCCTTTTACCCCTGTGCAATTCGCATCTGGAATATGATCCCACCACATATTACTGAAATAGAAAATCCCATAGCTTTTCAAGCAGCAATAATGAACCTCCCCTTCACAACACCCAATCACCTAAATTGCCTGTAAAACAAACAAAAAACAAATTATAACAAACAAACAAACATATATACAACCAAACGCATGCGCACAAGAAGCACTACAAACTCCTGCGTTAGTCCAAGTTTGGGCTGTTTGGAGTAAACAACCTGAAACCTGAGACCTGAGACCTGAGACCTGAGACCTGAGACCTGAGACCTGAGACCTGAGACCTGAGACCTGAGACCTGAGACCTGAGACCTGAGACCTGAGACCTGAGACCTGAGACCTGAGACCTGAGACCTGAGACCTGAGACCTGAGACCTGAGACCTGAGACCTGAGATGTATGTGCCAGTATAGGGAATGGATGTATGTGCCAGTATAAAGGATGGATGTATGTGCCAGTATAGGGGATGGATGTATGTGCCAGTATAGGGGGTGGATGTATGTGCCAGTATAGGGGGTGGAGGTATATGCCAGTATTGGGGATGGAAGTATGTGCCAGTACAGGTGATGGATGCATGTGCCAGTATAAGGGATGTATGTATGTGCCAGTATAGGGGATGGAGGTATGTACCAGTATAAGGGATGGATGTATATGCCAGCATAGGGGATGGAAGTATGTGCCAGTATAGGGGATGGATGTATGTGCCAGTATAGGGGGTGGAGGTATATGCCAGTATAGGGGATGGAAGTATGTGCCAGTATAGGTGATGGATGCATGTGCCAGTATAAGGGATGTATGTATGTGCCAGTATAGGGGATGGAGGTATGTACCAGTATAGGGGATGGATGTATGTGCCAGTATAAGGGATGTATGTATGTGCCAGTATAGGGGATGGAGGTATGTGCCAGTATAGGTGATGGATGCATGTGCCAGTATAAGGGATGTATGTATGTGCCAGTATAAGGGATGGAGGTATGTACCAGTATAGGTGATGGATGCATGTGCCAGTATAAGGGATGTATGTATGTGCCAGTATAGGGGATGGAGGTATGTACCAGTATAGGTGATGGATGCATGTGCCAGTATAAGGGATGTATGTATGTGCCAGTATAGGGGATGGAAGTATGTGCCAGTATAGGGGATGGAAGTATGTGCCAGTATAGGGGATGGATGTACGTGCCAGTATAAGTGATGGGTGTATGTGCCAGTATAAGGGATGTACGTATGTGCCAGTATAGGGGATGGATGTATGTGCCAGTATAGGGGATGGATGTATGTGCCAGTATAAGTGATGGATGTAAGTGCCAGTATAAGGGATGGATGTATGTGCCAGTATAAGGGATGGATGTATGTGCCAGTATAAGTGATGGAGGTATGTGCCAGTATAAGTGATGGATGTAAGTGCCAGTATAAGGGATGGATGTATGTGCCAGTATAAGGGATGGATGTATGTGCCAGTATAAGTGATGGAGGTATGTGCCAGTATAGGTGATGGAGGTATGTGCCAGTTAGGGGGTGGATATATGTGCCAGTTAGGGGGTGGAGGTATGTGCCAGTACAAGGGATGGAGGTATGTGCCAATTCAATTAGGCACATTTGGAAATTAAAATCCTCTGCCCATCCTAGATTTAGAGGTGTCAAATTTGGATGCCAGCGGGGGTCCTGGCTACCGGTATTTCAAAGGATAGGGTCCACACAAAAGTCAGTCTACCAGCCCTCCACTACAAAACAAAGATTGGAGAAACACATTTACTCTCTGGCAGGAAGGTTGGCTAATACCACAGAAATGAAGCCTTAATTTAAAAAGAGCTACGGAAATCCCTTGTAATGGAAATCTGGAAATCGAAACAATAGTATATGCTAGATTAAAATATGAGCATATTACAGTGCTATATGCTCCAACAAACAATGCAGAAATTTACGAAAAAGAAACCTTCTATTCAAGCCTTCAATCAGAAGTTGAGAAAATCTAGCGACATGACCTGCAATTATCATCGTGGGGTGTAGGACTGTAAAAATAAAATCAGAAAGTGCCGGACAGGAAAGACGTGTGAATCAAAATGGATATAGGATTATATATAACAGTGGCGATACCAACTGACTTTGACCTCACCTAACCAAAAAGACAAGAACCACATTGATCCATTCTCATAGGTGGCAAATGGCGACGACCTTTACAAACTGAACGTGTCAGAAGAGGATCAGATGTTGGCAGTTATCATCACAGCCTTGTTGTGGTATACTTCAAACTTAAGCTCAATAGAACGGGAACATCGAATAGGTTGTTGAAACGCTTCGGTGCGTCTAAACTGAAACACGCTGGAATTATGAAACAGTTTGTCCTGCAGGAGGGCAACCGCTTTGCAGCGCTAGAGACAGACGAGGAAACATCTACGGAAGAAGGAAACAACAGAACAAGCACCATGTCGTACACACTTACGCTGAGCATAGTTCTGAACAGAACAGGCATCATGTCGTACACACTTGCACTGAGCATAGTTCTGGACAGAACAGGCATCATGTCGTACACACTTACACTGAGCATAGTTCTGGACAGAACAGGTATCATGTCGTACACACTTACACTGAACATAGTTCTGGGCAGAACAGGCATCATGTCGTACACACTTACACTGAACATAGTTCTGGACAGAACAGGTATCATGTCGTACACACTTACACTGAGCATAGTTCTGGACAGAACAGGCATCATGTCGTACACACTTACACTGAGCATAGTTCTGGACAGAACAGGTATCATGTCGTACACACTTACACTGAGCATAGTTCTGGGCAGAACAGGCATCATGTCGTACACACTTACACTGAGCATAGTTCTGAACAGAACAGGTATCATGTCGTACACACTTACACTGAGCATAGTTCTGGACAGAACAGGTATCATGTCGTACACACTTACACTGAGCATAGTTCTGGACAGAACAGGCATCATGTCGTACACACTTACATTGAGCATAGTTCTGGACAGAACAGGCATCATGTCGTACACACTTACACTGAGCATAGTTCTGGACAGAACAGGTATCTTATCGTACACACTTACATTGAGTATAGTTCTGGACAGAACATGAACCATATCGTACACACTTACACTGAGCATAGTTCCGGGACAGAACAGGCATCATGTCGTACACACTTACACTGAGCATAGTTCTGGACAGAACAGGTATCATGTCGTACACACTTACACTGAGCATAGTTCTGGACAGAACAGGCATCATGTCGTACACACTTACACTGAGCATAGTTCTGGACAGAACAGGTATCATGTCGTACACACTTACACTGAGCATAGTTCTGGGCAGAACAGGCATCATGTCGTACACACTTACACTGAGCATAGTTCTGAACAGAACAGGTATCATGTCGTACACACTTACACTGAGCATAGTTCTGGACAGAACAGGTATCATGTCGTACACACTTACACTGAGCATAGTTCTGGACAGAACAGGCATCATGTCGTACACACTTACATTGAGCATAGTTCTGGACAGAACAGGCATCATGTCGTACACACTTACACTGAGCATAGTTCTGGACAGAACAGGTATCTTATCGTACACACTTACATTGAGTATAGTTCTGGACAGAACATGAACCATATCGTACACACTTACACTGAGCATAGTTCCGGGACAGAACAGGCATCATGTCGTACACACTTACACTGAGCATAGTTCTGGACAGAACAGGTATCATGTCGTACACACTTACACTGAGCATAGTTCTGGACAGAACAGGCATCATGTCGTAAACACTTACACTGAGCATAGTTCTGGGCAGAACAGGTATCATGTCGTACACACTTACACTGAGCATAGTTCTGGACAGAACAGGTATCTTATCGTACACACTTACATTGAGTATAGTTCTGGACAGAACATGAACCATATCGTACACACTTATACTGAGCATAGTTCTGGACAGAACAGAAAAAAGAAACACAAAACATGGCTGAGTGGATTAGATTAAGTTACATGGACAGTACTCAATGAAATATAGAAAGTAAAAGCCCTAGAGATGAAAGCGAAATAGATATGTGGCGGGCCAACAGTAGCAATACACTTAAATAAGAAACAAACAAAGAATTATGCTGACGTCAGACAAAGAGCAAGAAAGAATGTATGTAGAACATTTTGAAGACGTGTTAAATAGAGAAAACACACCAGAGTTAATTACCCATGACGCACCCAAAGACGTGGAGATCGGTGTAGAACATACATCCACAAAAGGAATACATAGTTGCTGCTATCAAGGTACTCAAGACCGGAAAGGCACCTGGTCATAACCAACTTAATTATTCAAAACAGACCCAGAACTGGCAGCCAACCCCATGTTAAATACCTAGGCATAGACCTAGATCAGTCATTAACTGGAGAAAGTGTGGCTGACAAGATTAGTTGTAAATCAAATGCCAAATTTAAATGTTTGTATAGACATACAAAAATATCAACATGAAAACAAAAAAACGTCTTACCACAGCATTAATACAATGTCATTTTGACTATGCATGTTCATCATGGTTCTCTGGTTTAACCAAGAAATTTAAATCCAGAATTCAGTGTACTCATAACAAGGTAATCCGTTTCATCTTAAATGCACCAGCCAGAACCCACATCGGTTTGAGAGAGTTTAGACTGGTGAATATGCTACCAGTGGAGTCACGAGTTAAACAACTCAAATTGAACCTTGTTTACAATGTCATAAATGATAAAGCACCGAAGTATATATCTAATTTGATAAATGTAGCATGTAAGCAGCATGGCATAACTACAAGGTCTAGTGTTATGTCTTTTCGAGTGCCGTATGTTAAATCATTTGGGCAAACCTCCTTTTACTACACAGGAATTCATGCCTGGAACGAATTGCCATTTTCCATACAAAGTGTTCAGAACATGAGGCAATTTAAATGTCTACTGAAGCAGTTTTTGTTCAGTTGTCTTAATGATCAGGAAGCCAGCTCATTTATTTATTATTAATCATAATTGATTACGTAATTTTCATTTTTTACTTTTATTATTTATTAGATTTATTTATGATTTTTTGTAATAAATAACAAGGTTTTACAAAGTGTTTCTAATCAGGAGATATTTCCATACTTTTTATATTGTAATTATCAATGTCATTTACATATATTAGTAATTATTTATATCACTTATTTATTATGGTTGTTTCAGTACGTTATATTTGTCATTTCTGTCAATGTCTGTCATGTGTATATCAAGGACCACAATGGAAATAAGTGCGTGCACTTTTTGTGTTATCCGAATATTTAAATGAACCTTGTTTTTATATATTATGCATATGTGTACAATGTTTTACATTTTATATTAAATAAATCAATCAATCAAAAAAGCCAAACTTATGTGTGACGGTTTAGAAAGAATTAAGAAACCATTCTCAATTATTGCTGCAAGGACCAAGTAACGAACATTTCCATAGACCATAGTGACCAGACCAACTAGAATAACTGGCGAGGCCTTTATCTTGTTGTCAGTTTTAGATTTTGAAAATAAATCTTGACAGCTAGCATCCACAAAGACAGTCTCTAGTGATTTCGCTTAACCGACTGTCGGTCGGCTGCGGAACTACGCCGAGAAGACAGTCTGGTGATTCTGCCGACTTTTGAATTTTTAATTTTATCCGCGTGATCTATACAATGCTGCCACCTCACGGACAATGGTTAATCCTGCCGTAATTTCAATTTTTATAAACAACTGCAAATTTCTATTTCTATTTATTTTGTGTTAATATAAGTATAATTTTGAATAGTTTTTATAATACAGCATTATTTGGTAAAAGGGTATCCTTATTTAATTTGTATGTTATCCGTGTGGGGATAAACAATGCTGCCACCTCACGGATACTGGTTAATCCTGCCGTGATTCTTATTTTATAAACAACTGTAAATTTGAATTTTTACTTATTTGTGGGTTAATATAAGTTCAATGTTGAATACTTTTCATAGGATATTATTATATTGTAAAAGTATATCGTTATTTTAATTTTTATTTCATAGTTGGCCTAAGAGCCAATCAACGTCTCTACCCTAATCTGGGGTAAGGCCGCCCTGGCGGTTAATAAAAGTAGAGCATTAGTTTCCCCAGCAGAGTTGAAGGGCTTACCTCACGGATCCTGGGTAACCGAGGCTAAGTCTCTACATGATACCGTGATGATACTATGGACATGTGAAATGCCACCACATATTTTCGACCTCATCAAGCTCTTCTTCTAGAACTTGACGTGCTCTGTAGGACAGTCGGGTATTGCATTCAAAGAAAAGTCTGGGGTCGGTCAGACAAGGGTGTGTGATGTCAGCAGTCCTATATATTAAATATTGCCGCAGACTGCGTTGTGAAGAAAACAACAGAAGGACAATTACACACGAGGGATGTCGACTTTGCAAATGACATAAGCATCGTCTCTCTTTCTCGACAAGACTTATAGGAGAAAGTGGAAATAATCCTGAAAATTCGATATCAGTTTCTGTCGTTGAAGAAGAACAGCAAACCAAAGCCAACTTCACCTATACATGTGAAGCATTGCATGCAAATAAAGGGAGTGGGGTGGCAAAGTTGACATCACTAATCGAATAAACAAGTCCAAATGTGCTTTCTTCAGACTGAAACCTGTTTGGAGATCAACAATACAAAATATATATTCTAGACGAACAAAACTGAAACTAAATATCAAAACTGTGTCCTTTCCACTCTTCTCTGTGGCTCAGAATGCTGGCGTATGACAGAGCTCGATGAACACAGCAACACAGGTGCGCCTCATGGTTGTGTTCTGAGTCCATTTTTTTACACCTTGTATACAAATGACTGTCGTAGTATTGATTCATGCATCTACCCAATTTGTGAGGTTTTCTGATGATACACCCATGCTCGCTCTTTTGAATGATTTTGCCTCATACCAGTCATATCTTTCTTCAGTGGTACGTTTCTCTAGTTGGTGCAGTAACAATTTTCTGCATCTGAATGTTTCCAAAACGAAAGAAATGTGCATCGACTTCCATCGTAATAGAACTGTCATTAGTCCTATTGTCATCAACGGTGAACCTGTGGAACAGGTTGATTCATTCAAACACCTCGGTGTTATATTAGATGAAAAATTGTCATTTACAGAGCATGTTACAGCCGTGCAAAAGAAGTCTCAGCAGCGACTGCACGTTCTTCGAAAGTTACGAGCTTTCTATGTTGATCCACTACTTCTTCTACGCCTTTACCGTAGCATAACTGAGCCTCTCTTAACCTACTGCAGCATTTGTTACTACCCTGCTCTTTCTGTGAAAAACCGTAACAGGCTTCTGGAAATCTCACATGTTTCTGCCAAGATCATTGGTTTACCTACACCAAAGCTCTCCGAAATAATCGACCATGCAATTTTGAAGAAAGCTCGTGCTGTCGCTACTGAGTCTGATCACCCGCTCTCTACGTTCTTCCATGTACTTCCGTCTCAAAGGAGATACCTTTGTATAAAATGTAAAACATCTCGCTATAGCAGGAGTTTTGTGCCGATGGCCATTAGAATGGTGAATGCTAAATGAGTCATATTGATGTCACCCGGTTGAATTGTTCTTGTAGTGGATACATCTAGAAATTCATTTGCATTTTTTTGAGACCATCCCATATATTTTAGATGTAATCATGAGTTGTAAAATGCATATCCTTTTTAAGGACAATAAAGTAAAGTGAAGTGAAGTGAAGTGAACTAGTGTAAAGTAAGGCAATTGTTTAGGATTTTTCTGAGCATTTATAATTTTTTTATTGATAAAACGATTTGATTAAGCAGATAGGTGGGATATGTAAATACGTTCCATCTGAGGTCATCATAGAACTCGATCCACACCTAGGTACGGGTGATGATATACAAGTCCCAGATTGTTGCCCATTGACATATAACAGAAAAAGCAGTGGGTCCAGTACAGTG
Source organism: Ridgeia piscesae (assembly GCA_025642075.2). Lineage (NCBI taxonomy): Eukaryota > Metazoa > Annelida > Polychaeta > Sabellida > Siboglinidae > Ridgeia > Ridgeia piscesae. The sequence goes on from JAODUO010001755.1 coordinate 49,632, forward strand.
TCCTATGGTACCTCGGCCCAGTCTCAACTGTAAACTAGTTCTTCTGAAGATTAGCCATCTATACCCTCAATTTGAAATCCATTTCGTGACTCCAACATTTATCCCGTAATCCTGGACCTTTCTGTTGAGGCGTGCATGTTGTACAAGCTAGTCCTTGTGTAGTCGATGCCATACACTTCGATATTCAAATATTAAACCCACATTTGGAAGTTCAGCAATCGTGTAATATCTGTGTACGAATATGTTGGCATTTTATACGTGCGTTTACGGTAATCTGGTAAGATGGGCGTGGCCGTCCATTTTGATTGGCAGCGTGGGACGAACCATTTCAGAAATAGGGTGTAAGTACTCTATGCAATATTTCACAGATGCATGCAAGGCTATCTACGTAGGCATAGTTTATGTAAAATGAACAGTTGATTATTAAAATACCTCTTAAACTGTAAACAAACATTGATTAATAAAACTGTACGCAAGAGTGTTTCGGGCAATTAAACCTTTCACCCCTATATAAATGGACTCGAGACAAAATACAAACTCGCGCTGGCGTAGTCGTTCGGAAGCCTTCGAGAGGTTGTGTCTGTGCGTTTTGTTATATGTTAACTGTTTTTCGGCGTAATGTTTACGACAGGATAACAGGATTTGGACGCTTGTGATCTGTCACAAACATACGGATTATTTCCTGGACGAAACGCGCCAAAATGGGTAAGGAATGTCCCCAGTTTCTACGATTTTCGCCGGTTCGAGCCGACTGCAAATCGAATGACATTCGCTGCCGGCGTTTACCTCAGTCAATAGCAATGTTTTGAATGGTAATTTGAAACACACATCAAGTACGGTCTCCAGATTCAATAGAACTGTAGTTCGGCTGTACCTCCCTATGATGTTTTGCATGTATTCCACTCAATGTTAGTGACGAAGCAGTTGACTTCGTAAACCTTGAGATTGGTGGCCAAGTTTTCAGCAATATGGCGGCTGCATCATGAGATGCTACGGCCTAGGCCAGTGGCAATGGAGATGCGGTTTTTACACCAGTCAGCGCAACGCATGCTGCTGTTATTTCAGGAAGTCTATTTTCGTTCCGCATATCTGGGATATGGCATTCTGTTATGTGGCTCGGGCACGTTTAAAAGTGGCACTGCCCGATGCCATGTTCGGGCTTTGGATATTTGTCCAATATCTAGTTCGTTTGCGTCATGTTTTGACATATTATGTAGTATGGCTGTTACATACATGTCTGTGAGCACTAAGCAGCAGCTCGAGGAATATGTAGAAAGTCATGGAATAAGACATGGTATGATGCTGATCCCATGATTTTCTAACAGTCATGATGTTTGGGCATTTGAATTTGCATGACGCTGTATACTGTTATAAATATCCAGGATGTCTGTTCAACTTCCCTTACCTGGAATTGGCCAGGGTGGTAATTATTACAGGAACATTTCTGATTGAGTTGTCTTTAATATGGGAAGAACATGGACACATCAGAGGCTCTTGTGGGTAACCATTGTACAGCGTTTATAATCTGAATATTTTGGTTACAGTTGGATCATTTTATAGTTTCAATAATTATATTCAGATTGTATTTTTTGGTTTATTAAACATAATTTAGCAGACTCTAAGAGTTGGTTTAAACTGTAAATGTCCACATGTTATTGTCTGATGAGTGATGACTACTTTTAACTCAACTCATCAATTTAATTTAGTATAATATTTAAAACATTATATTTAAAATTGGGAACATACAAGGTTACAGTGATATAGTCTAAGTGATAAATAAATATCCCACAATTTCTAGTGCATTCTGCAAATTGACAGACTGATAGTCTGATACATTCGTGATTATGCATGGTTTCAATTGCTGAGGGGTGGTGGCATGGAGCCGACAGCATGTCATGTAATTTCTGGCACATTGACTCATATTGCTGTACACATCAAGATGAGAGAATGACATTTGCATAAAATGTGATCCACAATAATCCCTAGGTAACAAAGCAGCTAAATTGCCCTATTTACCAGCCATTCAAGCAGTGTGTTATAAATGACTGTGATACACTCTCAATGATCCTTGTCTAAAAATAGAAACATTACTCCGACTGCCTGACAACAGATCAAAGACTTTAATTAAAATGTATTGAATACATTCAGTTTTAGTTTTGCACAGCAGTCAGCACTGTGGTGTGGACCATTCATGCAAAAAGTGAAATGCCTACATTAATTAGAAAAAGACAAATGAAATCCTCTCTACAAAAAAACGTTGTCCAGTATGCAGAATTCACTCATTTTGTTGGTCACCTTCATAGTAAAATGCCAGATAATAAAAAGGCCTTTTAGAAAGAAAAAAATTGCAATTTTGTATACAGCATGAATTTAAGATATTGTTCTAATGTTGTGCATGATTTGTTTAATAATGCTTAGATGCTCGACTTTATATAATGATAATGGGACTATTTTGCATCTTACGACACATGTAATCTTGATTAGGTGAAATGTGTTGAGGTGGACTTATTTAGAAGAGGCACTGTGTGTTTACCCTTGGCATAAGACTTGGTTTAGGCTGTCAACATCCATATGTCACTGTCTAACAACTACTTGACCCAGATCTTTCGGCAGACACATAAACGGGAGTGGGATTGTCAGCCTGGGGTAAGAAGGTTACTGAACTCCAGATGAAGATATTTATAGCCAGATTGTTTGGCTTGCATTATATTTAAAAAAAAATGATGGTCGGCTGTCGCATGAATAAAAATGATATATAAATACAACCAATAATTGTTTTAATGAATCATCAAATCGTATTTGTATCACAAATATATAACCATGATTTATGTAAAGAGCAACATGATTTATGTCAGTTATAATTAATGTATGCGTTGGTAGGAACTAGCAACATACTATTGGTATAGGCTGTCAAAATATTAACTAATATTGTTTGGCATGTCAGTCTGTGACTGAGTTGGCATATATGTTCAACAAACATAGACTGCTGCAGTACTCCTTTTGTTCCTAGATACAAAGCTCATGTTTAGGACAGTATTGACAGTTTGTAGGGAGTGCTGCACCATGTGTAGTACATTGTATACTCCAAAATCACACAAAGCCTAGTGCTTAATGACTCTGATTAGCTATATGGCTTATGAAGTTAGTGATGTGATAACATCTGCCATGTACTGTAAGTCTGGTTAGTTTGGTCTATTGTTGGCCTAACAATGCACACAGAATTTATTGATTCCATGTCACTCTAAATGCATTCTGATTTGTTACTTGGTTTTATAAGTGGTTGGTGCCATCTGTTAGACTTTCTGTATGACATGTATTCAGGTCACAGTTGGGGTCAAATACTCTGAATATCTCAATCAAATATGTAGGATTTTTCTTTCAAAATATGAGAATATCCACCCCAAAGAATCAATATCTACATGTACATTTTATTGGTATCATATATATATATATATATATATATATATACCCTGGTGTATTCTCTCATTGTCATTTGCCACAGTTAAATCATACATAGTAGCAGACATTTGATTAAAATTTATGTAGTCTGACTGGACCATAACAAAAGACAAATCACCACTCTCACCTAATTTAAATATTTCTCACTGTACTAAACCTATTTATGCAGTAAACACCAACTCGCAGTGAAGATATATCCTCAGCCAAAGTAAAAATTAAGATTCTGTTGAATTTGGCAATGTTTGTTTGTCGAGCCGGTTTGGGGGCAGGCGCTCATTGCCTGTCGTGTGACAGGTGCCGCGTCAAAGAAACTTGCCTAGATAGGACCTAATTTCTTGGGTCTGGTGATTCACATGGCAGAATGTAATTGACTATTTCATATTTGTAAATTTGGACAGAAAAAAACTGATCTGTATACACGTACGTGTAATACGATAGGAGATGAGTTTGAAATTTGTATTTGGTCTGGCTGATAACTCGTTCAATATTTTTTTAGCCAGTTTTTTGCCAGTTCTGTTATGTCATTGGAAGAATTGGAAGATATGTTTAGTATCTGGCCAACAGACAAATCACCGGCCGTTTCAAAATGCCATGCATTCGAGAAATATGCGGAGAGCTTTTACATAAGCCAAGCGGAGTAGTGGACAGTATGGCACTGAACAAAATTAATTAAAATTATCTGTGATCACCAGCAATAACACACACAGATGCAAAGGTAATAAAACATTAGATTGTTGAAGGTATATAATAGTATTGTTTTATTAAACAGCAACGTACATGAAGCAAATGGATGATGGTAGAACAATGCACAAGTAGGCCAATCCATACTGTTGACTCCATAGGTAGGCGTGAAGTCAGTTTGGAGTATCTAATCATAAATTGATAAAATACAATCAGTAAATGAGTACATTCGAACCCACCTCTTCCATGAATCATTGCGTCTGCCACAATTTAGAATACATAATCCCACATATTTTAAATAATAAAACAATACAGTGAATTTGTATACACCTTATGTTTTATAATTTAAAATATCCAGTACGTGGGATTACCGGTATTAATTTTTATTCTAAAATAATTAGCAGATGAAATAATTCATAGAAGAAATGGGTCCAAATGTATTGTTTTACTGACTGATTCTAACAAAAATGTCACACTAAATATATTATTTATTATTAACAATTCTTAGCTCAGCTCAGAGGTGTATGTCTGATAATGTGGCTCTATTGGAATGCCACATCATAGGGCGGGTCCCTAGCCTCTAGTCATGGACTCCAGAGTCCCCTGTAGATAAATCTTGTCATCATGGCTGCAGTTGCTAAGTAACCGACTATAATAAATTAATGTTCAGTGAGATATGACAATGTGGGTCACCTTGACGGTGGGTAGCACTGGGTCCACAGTGGTGTCCTCTGGGGCACATTTCTTGGGTCTTGTTTAACATGATGACCCCCTCCAGATGCGTTCCTTTTACAGCTGGGAAATGTTAATGGTGAAATGATGTGTCTACTTTTTGTATGGTTAAGAATGGTTGCGTGTTAGAGCTGCAGGTATGTTATGTAACATTGGGATGTGTAGGGGTAATTTAAGATATTGGTCCAGGTCTGTTATATAGCTACACATTTTTCAGTTATGCCTACAAACTAAGGGGCAAATTAGGAAATAATGAAACTAGTTACATTACAGGATTCTACTCAATGCCATATAAGCACAAAGGGACCGTCACTTATTTGACATGGTAAATATAATGTTTAATATAACCGGAAACACAGGTGCACAGGAGTTTATACTAAGTCAACAACATTTAATATTCTTATATGCTTATAAGTTTACATATCATGACATTTTGAAAGTTATCAGTCAAAAACTGTCAGTTGACCATTCTAGTTTGAACAAGTTAGTACTGTCAGGTAGTCATGTATGTGTTAAACTGTAGATCAATTGGGTTTATAAAATATATGTCTGTAGATCACTCCAGTTTCATCAAATATTCAGTATCATGCAGGAAGCTTAATTTAATTGCATTGGAATTGAAAACCATGTTTAACAACTGGTGTCAATTACAATGTGAAGCCATTTCAACCAGTGCCACCAACTAAACCAACATGTATACACTTTTGGAGGAGGAATGACAAGGGATTATAGATCCTTCAACATATAAAAAAAATCATCTTAATCCAATCTGAAATAACTGATGCTCCCATCCTGCCCATTCCCGAACAGATAATTAAGAAGTAACCATGGCGAATTAGTTCTATTGTCAAACTTAAAGTAACTATAACATTAATAACAAGTAGTTGTAACGGGAAGTAGAGGTTTATAAAGGGAAGACACCAAAATAGTATCTGGTCAGGTTCATTAATCCTTACTGTGGGCTGATGTTGCTGCATTATTCAGCATATGCAACTGTCAAATGAACAGTATCCCATGCCACATGCCCCAGGGCTGGCTCTGAGTGGGTATTTTGTAGTGGGGTGGGGGGGGGAGCAACATAATTACGGAATGACTGCAGGCTAATTTTACCTATGATTCATACCTGCCATTTTATGAATTACTGATGGCACGGCACGGGCATAAGTATTTTATGGCCACATGATGTGTACAGTCATGTGACACTACAGGTCCATCAAACACCAACAGTTGTTATTAATTACATCGTGGTTTTGGTAATTTCTTGTGTAGGTTCGGCTGAAATTTAAATTCCTGAATGACTGCTGCTAGAGTCAGTGAGGTCAGATGTAACATAACCCACGCACTAATGTAGCATTATTATATTATGTAGTGTCAATATCATAACATAAAAGCTGCAGACTGCCTCTGAAAGTGGCTGTTTCAGCCTGCTTGTTGGAAGCTTTCATCTCGTTTGACCTCCATTAACTGTAGTGGACACTGGTCAAGAGGTAAACAGTTCCAGGCAGGCCCAGAGAATGCTCTCTGATAACAATACAGGTCTGTTGTTGCAGACAACACAATTGAACACATGCTAATTGCATTGTGTGTTGAGTGTGGAAAGGGGCATTGTTGACTATATTTATAACAGTTGTAAGGTTTCACACCTGTCTGTTCAGTCTGTTGTGATTGGCTGGTAATGGGAACAGAGTGTGGATGCATAACATTTATAAATTACCAACTTGTAAGATTTCACAGTATAAAAATATATACTTAAAAACATAAGTTTAACAAATTGACTGACGCTGTGGCATTTTGTTAATTTGAAAACATGCCTAGTATTTTTACTCTAGGTAGATAGACCACAGGGTCCGTACGGGACTTGAAAGTCTTGAAAAGCCTTGAATTTGATTGGACCAAATTCAAAGCCTTGGAATCCTTGAATTGTATAAAGTAGTCTTGAAAAGTCTTGAATTTAATTGTGGTCAATAAAATATGTTTTTGACTCAATTGTTGTGACAAACTAATAGATGTAGGCCAGTGGCAGTCGGGCGGAAGGGAAAGCCGACGCACAAAAATAACTCGTGTGCTCATTGGGCAATCAGCATTTCATCGTGGTCGCGCCATTTTGTTCTTAGTCGAGTAAAATAAGTTGGTCGAGTGTGATGTGATTCATTTGGATTAATGTTTTCAATGTTATTTTTACTGTGATTATAAGTACAGACGTCATTAAAACAGTCTTGAATTTATTTATCAAATTTTCTTGAAAAGTCTTGAATAGCCTTGAATTTCAAATGTCCAGATGTATATGGACCCTGAGACCAGACTGCTGCCTTAATGTCTAGATGACCAGTGAAGTGGACAGGCTAAGTTGGTGATAGGGAGGTTGGTATTCATTAGCATTGCCTCATTACCTTCCCCCTGGTGTCACACCAGAACAACTCAGCCAGAAGATATAATTAACTTCAGGAGTCTCATCTCATCATCCAGGAATGATGGATGTGTTTGTGAGCACTGAGCAAGACCACTGAATATAAAGTAAATCATTGTATTGGCCTCTAGAGGTAAACAGTGATAACTTTCCACAAATTGGATACAGTTTTGACCTGACCTTTTGAATTAATCAAGTTGAGTTGTTTTTCTCAATTTTCTGTAAAATATCCTCATGTGTGACCTTTGAAATAATTCTGTTGAATCTGTTTTATGTTCACCCAGTTATGTTGTCATGTGCTGACAGGGTATGTCGGCACTGCCATGGTATTTTATTGCCCAAAAAGATGTGCCATCTGATATATAAACTCAGGATGTTATAAACATAGAATTGAAATGAGTTGCCTGATATAGAGGGACAATAAGTGTAGAACGAAGGGTACTTTTTTATTATGTACACAAACATTAGTTTCTGTATTTTAATGAAGATCATCTAGCGACCTGGTACTTCACTTAATGTATGCATTTGCATTATGCAGGCCAATGTTGGAGCTGGTAAATACACAAGTCAGTATTGACATTTGATAACAGCAGTTGTCCCACCTGTTAAACTGAATCAGTAAGTACTAAGTACTGCAGGGCAGTAAACAACTGGAAGAGTTCATTGAAATTATAAACTAGGGACTGTGAAATGTTATGAGATAATCCCATAAATGTTTCCATTGAGATAATCCCAAAGCTAACCTGGTTATCTGTTTTCTATCCACAGCTACTCATCATCTATTTTTAATATCACTTGATACCAGTATGGAAGTAACTGTTATATAGTTTACTTCCTGTTACATCCCAAATGGAACTTTGCTGTTACATTTAAATAATTACTATTACTACTACATTTGTTGTCGGAACTATTTATAGATAATAATAGTAATTTACCCCAAAAAAAACAATTATGTTTAGTTAGCGAAGATCTGTTTAAGGATAGATAGAACATTTATGATTTAATGTAGGAATGAAACGTACGAAAGACAAATAACACTTGGCAACTGCCACTTATGGTGGATTATAATCAGGTTATTTAAACCATAATACTCTACTGCTATTAAGTATGGGCACATTTTTTACACCTTTGTGGTTTAGGCTTAGTAGTATCACTAACATGCAGGCAACCTCTAAATAGTATAGGCATGTGTGTGAACAGGGTCATAACATATTATACTATGAGTTGGGAATTAGATCATTATAAATACCGTTTAGCACCATTGTGTTCTGATATTTGAGAACAAGTTGTAAACTCTGCTCTGGCATGCCATGCCTGTTTGGCAATGTTATGTAATTATGTTCCCTAATTTAACAACTAGTTCTAGATTGAATCTTGTCTGAACTTTTGTACATCTGCAGGCATACACATGACTAAGTCAACCATGAAATGAGTATATACACATCAATAATATTACCAATAAAAGTATCCCATAATATACAGTCTGCACCAACCTATTGCAGTGCTTATAGAGATAGTGGTCACCATATCAGAAATATACAGGTGTTTAATGGACTATAGGAGGTATTGGTAGGTAACAACATCTGACCCATGGACAGATTAGTGGTGTAGTTTGTGCTGTCTGTAAGGTGATTGCTGTTGTAGATATACGTCCATATCTGTTAGATCAAAAGAACATGTGGGTGGCCTATGTTGTTGACATGATGGTAGATATCAGGTTATTATGTCTGCATACGTCAGAACTGCTCTGAACACATTCTTACAAGCCACGAGAAAGCCCCTCCAGGTCACCTGTGTCCTACCTGATTCTGCATAACTTTCTTAGGTGTGGCTTCACAAAATGGCAAAGAAAAACTACCAGTAAGTGGACTGGAACTTGTAATATTTTCTAAACCACAGTTGGCGTTAATAGCTGCTGGATCGTGGTATGGTTTACAAGACACCACAGTCACCACCCATCACAGTGACACTGTCCAGCCCTGTCCACAGCCATTATCTGTTTTGTTAAAAAACATTCTTGTATACATCAGATCAAGTAATATTTTAAAAGAAATGCTTCATTTTAACACACCTGTGTGGACTGGACTGTCTGTGGGAAATGAGTCACATTGTAGACTGGGTGGAAATGTAATTTATTCTTACCCTAATCAAGCTCACACTATTTCTGTGGCAAGTCAGATCATTAATGTAGGTTCTCTTGGGGGAGGGCCAAGTAAGGTGTGTTCAGCTATCATTAGGCCTTGTTAATACTGGGGCCAATTTGTGATAGTGAAAGATAAGTGTCAGCTGGTGGGTGACAACAGATATGACTTGGATACACAAACAACCCTGGAATGTGTGCAGTGATATGTCTGTATCAAATGGCAGGTGTTAGTCTGACTTGTTTACTGCTGACCAGCACCAGCACTAGCACTAGCACCAGCACCAGCACCAGCACCAGCACCAGGTGGTCAGTGAAGTGGGTCTAACAAGGGAACCTTAGTGATGTTGTGGTAGGGACATGGGTCAGGCCAATTAAGAGTTAATTGAATTAACTTGATGGTTAAAGTTGTCAGCTGTGCAGTGTGTGCTAATATTCAATAACACTGTTAACTTTGATGTTGGTTAAATGTGTTTGATGGTGGTTAGATGGTTCTTTTATTTTTGTGTACGTCAACACTGTTTCATGTGTTTTCTAGAAATAGCTGTCTCAGGGGTCGACAATAGTTCTGGCCCGACGTGTGTTTTGAGTGTGTCGGGCCAGTTCTGGCCACCAGTTTTCATATTTTACTGGCCCAATGTGCCACTGGTTTCAACAATCGCATTATTCACCATTGTTTTAGATAGTTTCCACCAGTTATCACTCCCTACTCAACAATTAAACATAATCTGTGAGTTACAAATCAAATAGTGGAAAAAGGTTCGAATACTCAAAGTTTTGAATACATCCCATCCAGGGCTTTATGCAGGATAAATTATTGTCAGTCACACATGTTTTGGTGGACACATGGATGTTAACTGTTAAGCCAGTTTACAAACTTTTAAATGTGTCTGATGACCTAAAATGGTCTACAAACACACATGTGACACCATTTTCACTAACTTTCAAGGCATAACTAACAATATCTATGGTTTTGGAAGACCTTTTTTACTCCTTCTTTTTTTACCCGTCCACCCATATTTCTACCCGTCCATATTCGTTTTTACCCGTCCAAATGACGTGTGGATGGGTCTCTACATAAAGCTATGATCCCATCGTTACCGACTTACTGATGATACATCTGTTTTTAAAGAGGACAGCAAGTGGTCAGTGGTCAGTGAATTATAATGTAATCGTAATGTCAGAACAAGACACGGGATGAAGAAAATGTGTTGCAGTTGTTTGTAACAATAGGGTTTAGATCACCCTGTCACCACGGTCACTTGGATGCTGGCAAACACCAACATTTAATGGTCACTTCTTCACCTGTAGGGAACTATCCAGTGCAGGTAAATGTAGCAGTGAACTGATGGAAGTGACAGACTCACTAGAGTAGTGAACTGATGGAAGTGACATACTCACTAGAGTAGTGAACTGATGGAAGTGACAGACTCACTAGAGTAGTGAACTGATGGTAGTGACATACTCACTAGAGTAGTGAACTGATGGAAGTGACAGACTCACTAGAGTAGTGAACTGATGGAAGTGACAGACTCACTAGAGTAGTGAACTGATGGAAGTGACAGACTCACTAGAGTAGTGAACTGATGGAAGTGACATACTCACTAGAGTAGTGAACTGATGGAAGTGACAGACTCACTAGAGTAGTGAACTGACGGTAGTGACAGACTCACTAGAGCAGTGAACTGATGGAAGTGACATACTCACTAGAGTAGTGAACTGATGGAAGTGACATACTCACTAGAGTAGTGAACTGATGGAAGTGACAGACTCACTAGAGTAGTGAACTGATGGAAGTGACAGACTCACTAGAGTAGTGAACTGATGGAAGTGACAGACTCACTAGAGTAGTGAACTGATGGAAGTGACAGACTCACTAGAGTAGTGAACTGATGGAAGTGACAGACTCACTAGAGTAGTGAACTGACGGTAGTGACAGACTCACTAGAGTAGTGAACTGATGGAAGTGACAGACTCACTAGAGTAGTGAACTGATGGAAGTGACAGACTCACTAGAGTAGTGAACTGATGGAAGTGACAGACTCACTAGAGTAGTGAACTGATGGAAGTGACAGACTTTACTAGAGTAGCGAACTGATGGAAGTGACATACTCACTAGAGTAGTGAACTGATGGAAGTGACAGACTCACTAGAGCAGTGAACTGACGGAAGTGACAGACTCACTAGAGCAGTGAACTGATGGAAGTGACATACTCACTAGAGTAGTGAACTGATGGAAGTGACATACTCACTAGAGTAGTGAACTGATGGAAGTGACAGACTCACTAGAGTAGTGAACTGATGGAAGTGACAGACTCACTAGAGTAGTGAACTGATGGAAGTGACAGACTCACTAGAGTAGTGAACTGATGGAAGTGACAGACTCACTAGAGTAGTGAACTGACGGTAGTGACAGACTCACTAGAGTAGTGAACTGATGGAAGTGACAGACTCACTAGAGTAGTGAACTGATGGAAGTGACAGACTCTCTAGAGTAGTGAACTGATGGAAGTGACATACTCACTAGAGTAGTGAACTGATGGAAGTGACAGATTCACTAGAGTAGCGAACTGGTGGAAGTGACATACTCACTAGAGTAGTGAACTGATGGAAGTGACATACTCACTAGAGTAGTGAACTGATGGAAGTGACAACTCACTGAGTAGTGAACTGACGGTAGTGACAGCTCACTAGAGCAGTGAACTGATGGAAGTGACATACTCACTAGAGTAGTGAACTGATGGAAGTGACATACTCACTAGAGTAGTGAACTGATGGAAGTGACATACTCACTAGAGTAGTGAACTGATGGAAGTGACAGACTCACTAGAGTAGTGAACTGATGGAAGTGACAGACTCACTAGAGTAGTGAACTGATGGAAGTGACAGACTCACTAAAGTAGTGAACTGATGGAAGTGACATACTCACTAGAGTAGTGAACTGATGGAAGTGACATACTCACTAGAGTAGTGAACTGATGGAAGTGACATACTCACTTGAGTAGTGAACTGACGGTAGTGACAGACTCACTAGAGTAGTGAACTGATGGAAGTGACATACTCACTAGAGTAGTGAACTGATGGAAGTGACAGACTCACTAAAGTAGTGAACTGATGGTAGTGACAGACTCACTAGAGCAGTGAACTGATGGAAGTGACAGACTCACTAGAGTAGTGAACTGACGATAGTGACAGACTCACTAGAGTAGTGAACTGATGGAAGTGACAGACTCACTAGAGTAGCAAACTGATGGAAGTGACATACTCACTAGAGCAATGAACTAATGGAAGTGACAGACTCACTAGAGTAGTGAACTGATGGAAGTGACAGACTCACTAGAGCAATGAAGTAATGGAAGTGACAGACTCACTAGAGTAGTGAACTGACGATAGTGACAGACTCACTAGAGTAGTGAACTGATGGTAGTGACAGACTCACTAGAGTAGCAAACTGATGGAAGTGACATACTCACTAGAGCAATGAACTAATGGAAGTGACAGACTCACTAGAGTAGTGAACTGATGGAAGTGACAGACTCACTAGAGCAATGAAGTAATGGAAGTGACAGACTCACTAGAGTAGTGAACTGATGGACGTGACAGACTCACTAGAGTAGTGAACTAATGGAAGTGACAGACTCACTAGAGTAGTGAACTGATGGAAGTGACAGACTCACTAGAGCAGTGAACTGATGGAAGTGACAGACTCACTAGAGTAGTGAACTGATGGAAGTGACAGACTCACTAGAGTAGTGAACTGATGGAAGTGACATACTCACTAGAGTAGTGAACTGGTGGAAGTGACAGACTCACTTTTTAGTAGTGAACTGACGGAAGTGACAGACTCACTAGAGTAGTGAACTGATGGAAGTGACATACTCACTAGAGTAGTGAACTGATGGAAGTGACAGACTCACTAGAGTAGTGAACTGACGGTAGTGACAGACTCACTAGAGCAGTGAACTGATGGAAGTGACATACTCACTAGAGTAGTGAACTGATGGAAGTGACATACTCACTAGGGTAGTGAACTGATGGAAGTGACATACTCACTAGAGTAGTGAACTGATGGAAGTGACAGACTCACTAGAGTAGTGAACTGATGGAAGTGACAGACTCACTAGAGTAGTGAACTGATGGAAGTGACAGACTCACTAGAGTAGTGAACTGATGGAAGTGACAGACTCACTAGAGTAGTGAACTGACGGTAGTGACAGACTCACTAGAGTAGTGAACTGATGGAAGTGACAGACTCACTAGAGTAGTGAACTGATGGAAGTGACAGACTCTCTAGAGTAGTGAACTGATGGAAGTGACATACTCACTAGAGTAGTGAACTGATGGAAGTGACAGATTCACTAGAGTAGCGAACTGGTGGAAGTGACATACTCACTAGAGTAGTGAACTGATGGAAGTGACATACTCACTAGAGTAGTGAACTGATGGAAGTGACAGACTCACTAGAGTAGTGAACTGACGGTAGTGACAGACTCACTAGAGCAGTGAACTGATGGAAGTGACATACTCACTAGAGTAGTGAACTGATGGAAGTGACATACTCACTAGAGTAGTGAACTGATGGAAGTGACATACTCACTAGAGTAGTGAACTGATGGAAGTGACAGACTCACTAGAGTAGTGAACTGATGGAAGTGACAGACTCACTAGAGTAGTGAACTGATGGAAGTGACAGACTCACTAAAGTAGTGAACTGATGGAAGTGACATACTCACTAGAGTAGTGAACTGATGGAAGTGACATACTCACTAGAGTAGTGAACTGATGGAAGTGACATACTCACTTGAGTAGTGAACTGATGGTAGTGACAGACTCACTAGAGTAGTGAACTGATGGAAGTGACATACTCACTAGAGTAGTGAACTGATGGAAGTGACAGACTCACTAGAGTAGTGAACTGATGGTAGTGACAGACTCACTAGAGCAGTGAACTGATGGAAGTGACAGACTCACTAGAGTAGTGAACTGATGGAAGTGACAGACTCACTAGAGTGGTGAACTGGTGGAAGTGACAGACTCACTAGAGTAGTGAACTGGTGGAAGTGACAGACTCACTAGAGTAGTGAACTGATGGAAGTGACAGACTCACTAGAGTAGTGAACTGGTGGAAGTGACAGACTCACTAGAGTGGTGAACTGAAGGAAGTGAGAGACTCACTAGAGTAGTGGTATTTATGTAACAGTGATAGGAATGTTTACTATAAAGAGTCCGGCTGAGAGTGGTCTGTCATTGCTAGATCATCTAGATGGAAGTCATCTGTCAAGACTTCCCATTAGCCTGTGGTTTCATCCACCAGGCCTGGGTGGGTGGTGGGTGATTGCTGAGTCTTCCTCCAGCTGGTGTGGCTGTCTAATCATCCAGCCTTGCTGCACAACCCAAGCTACACCCCACAGTTGGCTTTAGAGCACTGTTAACACAGCCTGAGTCCTGATGACTGTGGCATGGACTGGTAGACATAGAGACCTAGCTGTTGTCATAGTTGTAGTAGGCTGTAACTTTATGCTGAGTGAAACCGGTCCATCTGTCATTTGTCATGTGTCATAACATGTTTTGGACATTGCTTTTAGATTCTGGCAATGCATTTGTGCACTTTCATAATGTAAAACTGACATCAATTGATAAGGATGTTTTTATTGAATTTCATCCATGTTGAACGTAGCAGCATTTGTGTGATTTACTTTCTCAGTACTTATCTTGCTGACTCAACTTGCCTGTAGATATGTTCGACCACCTAGAATTAGTTGGCCATAAATGTTATTTTGACTTGAGCAACTGTAGTATGCCCTTATTGACAATTTGAGTACTGCCAATCTAATAATAATAATAATAATAATAACTTCTTATGCGCCAATATCCTCGAAAATCAAGCTCAGTGGCGCGACAAAACCAAGGGGCTAAACATATTCGCATCATGTCCAAGCCTTGGTAACATTAGACAGACTGTTTGTGTTACTTCCTTCCTAGCAGGACCAGTTTAAAATTTCACAGATATTATTATGAGTCTCATAAATGTTGGAATTAATTAATTGGAATCGCCAGGATGCATGACAAAAATATGTTGTTGTTTTAGCAAATGTATTCCTAAATACTGTCTATTTCTTCTTTTTGGCACAAAGCAGATTTAAGTCTCATCTATCCAAATATATGTCATTGTAGCAGCTGTGAGTATCACCATTACACTTGAAACAATGCACTCTGGCCACATGTAATGCCTACAAAGTCATATCTGCCCTGGCTGTAGGCAGATAATGTCAGTCTGCACAGACAAATATTGCCTCCAGTCCTGCTTCTGCCAAGGAAGCAGCTTACATTGTCTCTGAATGGATGTGTTTGCATTGTGCAGTTGGCCCTGTGAGTGCATTATGTAATCCTCTTGCACAGAACATGGCAGAGACAGAGACAGAGACAGAGACAGAGACAGAGACAGAGACAGAGACAGAGACAGAGACAGAGACAGAGACAGAGACAGAGACAGAGACAGGCAGACAGAGACAGGCAGACAGAGACAGGCAGACAGAGACAGGCAGACAGAGACAGGCAGACAGAGACAGGCAGACAGAGACAGGCAGACAGAGACAGGCAGACAAAGATGCATAGAACATGGCAGAGACAGAGACAGAGACAGAGACAGAGACAGAGACAGAGACAGAGACAGAGACAGAGACAGAGACAGAGACAGAGACAGAGACAGAGACAGAGACAGAGACAGAGACAGAGACAGAGACAGGCAGACAAAGATGTTTCTGTCATAAAAGGAGGAGACTGGCCAGTTGTACATAATGCTTCATTAGTGCTGAAATGCTAATTCTATTTTGACATTTTCAAGTACCTTTATAATTTGATATAGTGACATGTAGTCTTGCATACTCGATAAATTGCGAAATCAAAGTTGCAGAATCTGTTGTACAGGTCAATCTTATACCATAATTTAGATTCCCAATAAACACAAGTAGTTGATTATGATAATAGGAAAGAAACAAGCAAATTAAATGAACTTATATCAAACCAATGCTCTTTTTCTTGCAACTGTAGTAATTTGCAGACAGAGTATACTTTGCAGATCTAAATAACATTATATGCAAAATTTTATTCTGGCAAGAGTACAACATGTCTGTGAGATGTTGGGTCTCACCTGACAGTGCTGTTGTCTTGGACAGTACAACATGTCTATGAGATGTTGGGTCTCACTTGTCAGTGCTGTTGTCTTGGACAGTACAACATGTCTGTGAGATGTTGGGTCTCACCTGACAGTGCTGTTGTCTTGGACAGTACAACATGTCTATGAGATTTTGGGTCTCACCTGTCAGTGCTGTTGTCTAGGACAGTACAACACGTCTATGAGATGTTGGGTCTCACCTATCAGTGCTGTTGTCTTGGACAGTACAACATTCTAGAGATGTTTGTGTTCCCCTTCCTTTGCTTGGCCCATTTTAAAATTTCATGAGATGTTGGTTATGAGTTCTAAATGTTTGGAATTAAAATTTGGTCCCAGGATGCATGGCAAACCTGTGTTGTTGTCTTGGCAATGTATTCCTAAATACTGTCTATTTCTTCTTTTTGGCACAAAGCAGATTTAAGTCTCATCTATCCAAATATATGTCATTGTAGCAGCTGTGAGTATCACCATTACACTTGAAACAATGCACTCTGGCCACATGTAATGCCTACAAAGTCATATCTGCCCTGGCTGTAGGCAGATAATGTCAGTCTGCACAGACAAATATTGCCTCCAGTCCTGCTTCTGCCAAGGAAGCAGCTTACATTGTCTCTGAATGGATGTGTTTGCATTGTGCAGTTGGCCCTGTGAGTGCATTGGCATGTAATCTTTGCACAGAACATGTCAGAGATGTTGAGACATGGATCAGAGACAGGACTGAGACAGATACAAGACAAGACATGAGAATGTTGGCTATGCAGAGACAGTGCATGGACAGGACACAGCTATGAGATTATGGGTCTACAGCAGGCGTTGTCATGAGACAGCAACAGCAGAAGGTCATGACAGGACGTGCTGACAGACAACATGACATGAGATGGGCAGACAGAGACGTGCAGACAGAGACAGGCAGACAGAGACGGGCAGACAGAGACAGGCAGACTGGACAGCAGACAGAGACAGGAGACAGAGACAGCAGACAGAGACAGGCAGACAGACAAGCATGCAGAGAGGGGCCAGACAGAGACAGTGCTGACAGAGACAGGCAGAGACAGAGACAGAGACAGAGCAGGTAGACAGAGACAGCTATGAAGTCCAGACAGGCAGTGACTGAGACAGAGACAGAGACAGTGGCTAGCAGTGACTGTTGTCTGACATAAAAGGAGGAGACTGGCCAGTTGTACATAATGCTTCATTAGTGCTGAAATGCTAATTCTATTTTGACATTTTCAAGTACCTTTATAATTTGATATAGTGACATGTAGTCTTGCATACTCGATAAATTGCGAAATCAAAGTTGCAGAATCTGTTGTACAGGTCAATCTTATACCATAATTTAGATTCCCAATAAACACAAGTAGTTGATTACTAATAGGTAAGAATACAAGCAATTAAATGAACTTATTCAACCAATGCTCTTGTTTCTTGCAACTTAGTATTTGCAGACAGGTTACTTTGCAGTCAAACTAAATTTTATGCAATTTTTCTGGAAAGTACAACATGTCTTGAGATGTTGGGTCTCACTTGACAGTGCTGTTGTCTTGGACAGTACAACATGTCTATGAGATGTTGGGTCTCACTTGTCAGTGCTGTTGTCTTGGACAGTACAACATGTCTATGAGATGTTGGGTCTCACCTATCAGTGCTGTTGTCTTGGACAGTACAACATGTCTATGAGATGTTGGGTCTCACTTGTCAGTGCTGTTGTCTTGGACAGTACAACACGTCTATGAGATGTTGGGTCTCACCTATCAGTGCTGTTGTCTTGGACAGTACAACATGTCTATGAGATGTTGGGTCTCACCTGTCAGTGCTGTTGTCTTGGAAGTACAACAGTCTATGAGATGTTGGGTCTCACTCTTGGATCAAGTAGCTGTTGTCTTGGACAGTACAACACGTCTATGAGATGTTGGGTCTCACCTGTCAGTGCTGTTGTCTTGGACAGTACAACATGTCTATGAGATGTTGGGTCTCACCTGTCAGTGCTGTTGTCTTGGACAGTACAACATGTCTATGAGATGTTGGGTCTCACTTGTCAGTGCTGTTGTCTTGGACAGTACAACACGTCTATGAGATGTTGGGTCTCACCTATCAGTGCTGTTGTCTTGGACAGTACAACATGTCTATGAGATGTTGGGTCTCACTTGTCAGTGCTGTTGTCTTGGACAGTACAACATGTCTATGAGATGTTGGGTCTCACCTGTCAGTGCTGTTGTCTTGGACAGTACAACATGTCTATGAGATGTTGGGTCTCACCTGACAGTGCTGTTGTCTTGGACAGTACAACATGTCTATGAGATGTTGGGTCTCACCTGACAGTGCTGTTGTCTTGGACAGTACAACATGTCTATGAGATGTTGGGTCTCACTTGTCAGTGCTGTTGTCTTGGACAGTACAACATGTCTATGAGATGTTGGGTCTCACCTGACAGTGCTGTTGTCTTGGACAGTACAACATGTCTATGAGATGTTGGGTCTCACTTGTCAGTGCTGTTGTCTTGGACAGTACAACAGGTCTATGAGATGTTGGGTCTTAGCTGACAGTGCTGTTGTCTTGGACAGTACAACATGTCTATGAGATGTTGGGTCTCACCTGACAGTGCTGTTGTCTTGGACAGTACAACATGTCTATGAGATGTTGGGTCTCACCTGACAGTGCTGTTGTCTTGGACAGTACAACACGTCTATGAGATGTTGGGTCTCACTTGACAGTGCTGTTGTCTTGGACAGTACAACACGTCTATGAGATGTTGGGTCTTAGCTGACAGTGCTGTTGTCTTGGACAGTACAACATGTCTATGAGATGTTGGGTCTCACTTGACAGTGCTGTTGTCTTGGACAGTACAACACGTCTATGAGATGTTGGGTCTTGAAGTTGTTGTCTTAATCACAGTCTAGAATGTTGGGTCTACCTGACAGTGCTGTTGTCTTGGACAGTACAACACGTCTATGAGATGTTGGGTCTCACCTGACAGTGCTGTTGTCTTGGACAGTCCAACAGGTCTATGAGATGTTGGATCTTAGCTGACAGTGCTGTTGTCTTGGACAGTCCAACATGTCTATGAGATGTTGGGTCTCACCTGTCAGTGCTGTTGTCTTGGACAGTACAACACGTCTATGAGATGTTGGGTCTTAGCTGACAGTGCTGTTGTCTTGGACAGTACAACATTTGTCTCATGTAGTCTGTTGTCTTGGCATACATTCATGTCTTCTGACAGTGCTGTTGTCTTGGACAGTACAACACGTCTATGAGATGTCTGTAGTTTTTCGGACATAACGTCATGATGTGGGTCTGCTACGTGCTTCTTGGACAGTACAACAGTCTATGAGATTTGGGTCTCACCTGACAGTGCTGTTGTCTTGGACAGTACAACACGTCTATGAGATGTTGGGTCTCACTTGTCAGTGCTGTTGTCTTGGACAGTACAACATGTCTATGAGATATTGGGTCTCACCTGACAGTGCTGTTGTCTTGGACAGTACAACACGTCTATGAGATGTTGGGTCTTAGCTGACAGTGCTGTTGTCTTGGACAGTACAACACGTCTATGAGATGTTGGGTCTCACTTGTCAGTGCTGTTGTCTTGGACAGTACAACACGTCTGTGAGATGTTGGGTCTTAGCTGACAGTGCTGTTGTCTTGGACAGTACAACACGTCTATGAGATGTTGGGTCTCACTTGTCAGTGCTGTTGTCTTGGACAGTACAACACGTCTATGAGATGTTGGGTCTTAGCTGACAGTGCTGTTGTCTTGGACAGTACAACACGTCTATGAGATGTTGGGTCTTAGCTGACAGTGCTGTTGTCTTGGACAGTACAACACGTCTATGAGATGTTGGGTCTTAGCTGACAGTGCTGTTGTCTTGGACAGTACAACACGTCTATGAGATGTTGGGTCTTAGCTGACAGTGCTGTTGTCTTGGACAGTACAACACGTCTATGAGATGTTGGGTCTCACCTGACAGTGCTGTTGTCTTGGACACTTCTGCACAAGTCTGGAGTCAGTTCCATTACTGGCAGTAACATTACTTGATGGTGATAAACTGCTGGGTGGTTCCTTGTGTGTTGTGTTTATGTTCTTGAGTTGATAGCAGAGCTCTGGCTCTTGTTGATTTTTCTCTCTCAATGAAATGTCACAAATAATCACTGTAGCTGTAAGTAGCCATTCGTTGCCTAAAAAGCTGCTATTTTGCATGGCATTACAAAGCCTAACGCTAGATGCTAGATTGTGAGTGAATCTTTTGAAACAGATTATCAATGTTGGGGTTACATTTTTCATACTAATATGCTGTTTTATATGGTTTGGTAGTTTTTAGTATTTACTAAAGCTTTGTTTAGACATTGTTTGGTTATGTAGTTTACATGGATCTGTGCCGTAAATTTATTATATGTCGGCTAATTTGCAATAATGTCAGTTACACCTAGTAATAGTATGCTTGTATTTTATGTTTAATCAATATTGGTTAATAAAATGATGAAACAGTGGTGTAGGTTTGGGTTACCCGTCTTCTCGCATTATATCTGAGTTATATAAGATAACAAAATGTGCAGGTACCTGTGCACATGCAAAATACCAAGGTGTCCGAAAACGTGCATAATTCGAGTATTTAATTACAAATGACACTGCATGAGTCTTGTCAGAAGTCATCTTTGTCATCCCAGCAGGATGTTTGATGCAGTGTCATGTTGTCATCTGCTGGTGTGTGTGTGACAAGGAACTGTCAAGTTGCTCTGACTCACTGGTTGTGTTCCTTGTCACATATGTCACCTTGCATCTGGCAGCAACAATGGGAGAGCTGTAGAAGTTAGTCACTTGATTGTGGCTGACGATTTATGATGTGTCTGCAGTCTTTGTGGGGAGCACAAAGGCTGTGTTGTCTGCCTCCTCTGGGATGCCTTGTTTAGCATCTAGTTGTCCCAGTTGGTGTGACTTGGGTGTGGGGTGTGGGTGTGGGTGTGAGTGGGGGTAAGTTATGTGGTGCTGGCTGCAAATTGCAGAGAAAACATTGTAGCCTGGTCAAGTAGGGAATGGTCCATGTGGTAATAAAGTGTACTGTGTCAAGTTAAGGGTTTATGCAGGCCTACATGTATGTTTGTTGCTTAGTAGGTACTGGAACCAGTTTAGTTTCAGAAAACTGCACAACAGGGATGCTAAGATGAGTAAGATCTGAACATAACTGAATTTGTAAATAAATTACAAGTTTGTTTATGTTATAGTTTTAGCTTATTTGTCAAACCTGAACATAAATTGGATATGGTTATAAACAATTCCATGTTTGAATTCTTACAGAAATATTGAATACACAAACACTGGGACCTATAAACTACAGCTCAAGGTTAACCCATTTTATCCTGAAGCTAGTGCAGACGAGTTGCAGCCAGTTCCTGATCATTTCCTCAAACAAATCTGTCAGCATTAAAAATGACAGGCCTTCATTTAAAATGGACATAACTTTATTATTTCTCAATCAATTTTTAAATGTGATATACCTTTAGAAAGTAGATAAAATAAAATACTTTTCACCTGACATTTTCGCCATGAAGGAGGCAACATGTCAAGGAGCAAGTTGAGTTTATTTTATGCATTAGTCTCTGCTGAAAATAAAGGTATACAACTTGTCCACACATCTTGGCTAATAATCTCATTATGTAAAATGTTTGTAATACCCCAACATCAGTCGACTGAATCGCCAACGTGT
Organism: Ridgeia piscesae; assembly: GCA_025642075.2. Taxonomy (NCBI): domain Eukaryota; kingdom Metazoa; phylum Annelida; class Polychaeta; order Sabellida; family Siboglinidae; genus Ridgeia; species Ridgeia piscesae. Next base: position 71,924 of record JAODUO010001755.1, read on the forward strand.
GGCACCGATGAGTGGAATTATGCAAGTTTGTGAAATATTTTCTGTCAATGATGTATAATTCTGTGGCTCATTTCTTATAACTAATAAAGAAGTACTCTAAAGTAACAACTTTGGTCAACATTTCAACGTCACTTTATTTTTGAAGTAGTTACCGTCGTTGTAAATAATGTTAACTGTGTTTGGCGCCAAAAATACGGCGTGAAGCAAGGTGGGCGAAAATGGATGCCGTTTTCGGTTGACCCCACTTCGATGGCTTCAAAGTATGTCTTCACGGACAAATGTCGCATCAAATACCATAATCATCCATCTTATATCGTCTATCCACTTGTCTGCCTTCTTGTCATCACCAGTATGAAGTATATTAGCGGAGTTATACTTCAAAATACATCAACATTTAATGGTCTTTGCTACTCGACGCCATCTTTGATTTCACTTTAGCTTGGGGTACCCGCTTTGTACTGCAAATACCCAAAGAACGGCACTGATTGGTTGAAAAATATGAGTTTCCTAGTGATCCCGATATACTGATGTCATTCGGTGTTAACCAGCCAATGGGATTCCAAAACGTCAGAGTGCAGGGAAGCCATGTCAAGTGCAAACTACGACTAGAATCGTATTCCGGATAAAATGGGTTAAAGCATCGATTCTTGAGAGGGAATGGACTTGTTAATATAAGTGAAATACAATCTTAAAATTTGTGAAACAGTGCTGTGTGTGTGTGTGTGTGTGTGTGTGTGTGTGTGTGTGTGTGTGTGTGTGTGTGTGTGTGTGTGTGTGTGTGTGTGTGTGTGTGTGTGTGTGTGTGTGTGTGTGTGTGTGTGTGTGTGTGTGTGTGTGTGTGTGTGTGTGTGTGTGTGTGTGTGTGTGTGTGGTTGTGTGTGTGTGTGTGTGTGTGTGTGTGTGTGTGTGTGTGTGTGTGTGTGTGTGTGTGTGTGTGTGTGTGTGTGTGTGTGTGTGTGTGTGTGTGTGTGTGTGTGTGTGTGTGTGTGTGTGTGTGTGTGTGTGTGTGTGTGTGTGTGTGTGTGTGTGTGTGTGTGTGTGTGTGTGTGTGTGTGTGTGTGTGTGTGTGTGTGTGTGTGTGTGTGTGTGTGTGTGTGTGTGTGTGTGTGTGTGTGTGTGTGTGTGTGTGTGTGTGTGTGTGTGTGTGTGTGTGTGTGTGTGTGTGTGTGTGTGTGTGTGTGTGTGTGTGTGTGTGTGTGTGTGTGTGTGTGTGTGTGTGTGTGTGTGTGTGTGTGTGTGTGTGTGTGTGTGTGTGTGTGTGTGTGTGTGTGTGTGAATGAATCAATTTGACAAATCAAGTTTGCTTTCTTTATCAATTGACTGGTGAACACATTGCACCAGGTAGGCCTGCTTCAAACACAACGTGGTTCGTCCTGTTGGCAGTAGAGACTCGGTCATTACATGCAGGGCTTTATGCAGGATCAAATTATTGCCAGTCACACATGTTTTGGTGGACACATCTGTTAAGCCAGTATACAAACTTTTAAATGTGTCTGATGACCTGAAATGGACTACAAACACACGTGTGACACGATTTTCACTCACTTTCAAGGCATAACTAACAATATCTATGGTTTTGGAAGACCTTTTTATTTTGCTCCTTTTTTTTTACCCATCCACCCATATTTCTACCCATCCATATTCGTTTTTACCCGTCTAAATGATGGGTGGACAGGTCTCTACATAAGCTATGATTACATGCCATGAGACTGAGGACAGTTTATACATTTTATCCTACGTCTAGTTCACTACAAAGTCATATCCTACAGACCCACGGTGGGTTCAGGTGTAAGTCCACTCTGGACAGAACAACTGGACAGAATAGAATGCCTATTGACTCTGGGAGCTGAGCTCAAAGTGCCCACTAAGAGGTGCAGACAGGGATTACAGCCTCTTACTCCCTTTGGGAGATTTACTGGTCAGTGTGTTGTGGTCACTGGGTGGTCTGGATCTTGGACGGACATGATTAATCCATCTGGCCAAAGTCTGGAGCTCAAATGGGTTGCTATTGATCTGAGGTCACAGGACTGTGCTAATTATAGCATATTGGTGTTGCTGACCAGTGTAATGGACATGTGGTATATTCTTCTTGACCAGCTGTGGTCAGTAGATAATCTGGCCACAGACAGACTGGACATTGATGAGGCCATGCACTAGTTGGGTGCAGACCACAGTTTTACAGGTAAAGTTTAGAGTCCATTGTAAGGTGTCCAGTGCATGTTGTACAAGTGTGATTTATTTCTAACACAGTTATATTTCTGTAAAAAGAATGAACTAAATGGGAATTTCATATTGATGAGATCGTATATTGACCAAACTGCTGTATCACTATCAGTGACAGTGCAGTTGTTGCTTGATTGAATGCACTAATAGTGACATGTAGAAATCAGTCCTCAGCCCGAACCATAGCATCTAGTGTAGTGGTATGTTATGTATGACAAGTCAAAGTGTACAATAAAAAGAGCAACAGAGAGAAGCATTTCCATGGTTCATACAGTTTAACATGGTATTCCTGAGCAACATAGAGTATGTAGGTTCAAAACAGCACAAGAGGGTTCTTTGAATTGAATGTCTGCTCTAACCACACTGCTAGTGCCATCCATACTTTGTACTTTGGTCTGTAGTAATATTGAATTGATGATTGAGTAGAATTCACAGCTTCAGTAAATAATGTTATCATTGTTAAGATAAGCAGTCCCAACTATATCATGTCTTATTTATGTGAACTTTGTGATGAATTACTCCAAGTGCTAACATATATATCCAAGTACTAACATATATATCCAAGTGCTCATAGCTGTGATGTCATAGTTTGGCTGTTATCATTTGTTTTTGTGGTGTATTTGTGATGTTATGGGGTTCATAATGTTACCATAATTGACATTGTTCATATATAGCATAATACCAGGGTTTCAACTTTCAAGTGAATAAATAAAATGTTTTATCTTATTTCTAGCCTAAACTTGAAATACTGATTAACCTGCTGGTAATTTTGTGTAATTATAATAAGCTATGGTTAGCTGTGAAATTGTAACAAAATTAATTTAGTTGAAAATAAACCATTAACATGTAGACTTGAATATATTTTAGTTAGTTATTGAGGTTGTTTGAATGTTGTAATGGGCACCCACAGTCCCCACTGGTCCAAATGGAGCTGTCAGAACTCAGAACCTTTTGAACTAGGAGAACAGAGGCCCTGTGTGTCTGTCTGCCAACATGGAGACCTGACCCCATTGCCCTGTGACACACTAATCATGCTAATTAGGTGATTGGGTTTCATCCTGTGTAGCACAGTTTGATTAGCTTTGTCAAAACTGAATAATCTGGCGAAGTCTGGTTGCTTTGTGTAACAGTGTACATACATAATGCATTTTTGTGCATTTTCATAGCTAGCCTATGAAACGGATATTTTTGTAATTGTTTTTTTCAGCTGTTGTTTTTCTGTATGCTATAAATACAAAGTTAGTGTGCACGTGTTTGATGTGTTATTAAATGTTGATGAGTAATTGTCAATTTGTCATTCTGCATGTGTTTGATGTGTAATTGTCATTCATTTCTGACATTGCTGTGGCTAACATAGCCTGCTGTGGTAGACAGATGATCTTCATTCTGTTATCAGTGCTTTGATATAATTACTATATAATTATATAGTATAATGCAGTCATTTCATAAAGATTTTATACAACTAGTTAATGTGCCTAACTTTGGTGGATATTTATGTAAGTGGAAGATGTAAAAGTTTGTCTGTCAGATGAGACACTTGACACAAGTAAAACAGTACTAAGGTCTGTGTCAGAATTATTGAGAATATATTCCCTACAGTGGTTACACGGGGTTGCAAATGTTGTGGACTCCCATAATGGTGATCTTTATCTAACCTACCAATGGTGCGAATGTTCCCAGTTTTACTCTCAAGTTATGTGTGTGTGACAAAAAAACGGACAAATGCCACTCAGTAATTAGCCGTAATTGGAATTTTGGCAGTAGCAGGGAATGCACAAAATGGTTATTATGCCACACAATGTGGCAAATATCCTAGGCAACTCATGGAATGTTTTGACTTTCAAGTTAGCAAACACATTGAAGTAGGCTTACTGTTAAACACAACTTGGCATAATAATGCCTGTAATATAGTTATTCTAGTCTTAATTCAGAAAATATATTATAACTAGAGTGTTCATAAATAAGAAATAGCATGCATACCTTTAAATTTAGCAATAAACGCAGTGAAAGTGTATGACGTGCACCTGATTAACACCTGAAACCACCATAAGTACAGTGTACATACTACATACATATCACACAGCTGGTTTACAGCATCCCTGTCACAGGCAGTGAAACGTGTGCCAGTTTGCATCATCTCTTGAAGCTGAAGCACTCAGTGAACAGTAAATTATGCAGTATTGATGTCCCACAGAAGTATGAGAGCATTCCCAGGCACTGTGGCAGTTTACACCTGTTATGACAGGTTGTGTTGGTTTGTTCTTGAGACAGACCACATGGCAGTGGACACAATCACATAAATGCTGTGGAATATGCACCACAGGAACTAGACATTTCCTGCTGCAGAGGGAGGGAGTCTATAGTAGGCTGGTGGAAGTGGGTCCATCAGTTTGATGGAGAATAAAATTAAGTTTGAAGATACAACTCAGATGAATTGTTGTTGCAGTTTCAGCATATGTTGTTAACTGTTTCATGCACAAAGCACCCATAACCATTAACCACCTGTCCTTCGTAAAGCACCCAAACCTGGCTGAAAATTCATGGCTGCTACATCTTTCATTTACTTTGTTTCGATGTATCTTTTACATCAACTAACCAGTGCAGCCTACTGATAGGTCAATCATACACGTGCTTTCTCCATCTTGTGAAAGAAATTCATGTAAAATTGTTGATAAAGTGATTTATTTCAAAAGAAGTTGTGGCTTTCACAGCACGTTAAGACAAGATGACTGTGCACCCAGTAAAGAATATATGTATAGTTTGCATCAGTTTGTGTTTTGGAGCTGTGCAAATTCCATTTTCTATTGCAAGGTGAAATGTCCGGGTCACCCCAGGGGTGTAAGGTTGGTTGGATTGACCCATAGAACCTGGGCTTGGGTGTACCGGTATTCATAATTATGTGGTACATTTTATTCCAAACTCCATCGCAAAATCACTGTGCATCTTGAATATGTTTTATTATGTCCTGTTGAAATTGACTCTGGCAGCCTGGCTTTATGCAGGATACAATTTTTTCCAGTCACAAATATTTTGGTGGACACATGGATGATAACTGTTAAGTCAGTTTACAAACCTTGTGTGTCTGGTGACCTGAAATAGACTACAAACACACATGTGACACCATTTACACTATCTTTTAAGGCATAACTGACAATATGGTTTTGGAAAACCTTTTTTGCTGCTTCATTTACTGATCCATCCACCCATATTTCTACCCTGCTCTGCATAAAGCTATAGGCTCAGGAATTTCTCATGTTGTCGTGCTCAGTATCTAGGAACCAAGATTTAGTCTACTTATGTTATTTGCTCAATGACCACAGCAAATATTTGTACCTAACGACCTTAGCAGATGTGCCAAGTCTAGAGTGTTGGATGTAGATTAGAACAGTCACTGTTGCTTCGTGTGACTGAGTCTACCCTCTACTAGACAAAATCCATTCGGCGGCGCCATGATTATATATATATATATATATATATATATATATATATATATATATATATATATATATATATATAACAGATTATAACTAAACAACCTGTTTAATTGCCAACCTTGAGTTGTTCATGTTGAGTTGATCCCTACGAATAACAGATAGACTGAATCCTGGTGGGACTTAGACTGAATCCTGGTGGCACTTCCCATTCACAGATCTCTAGTTGCTGGTGCACTAAACAGTGCACTGATGGAGACAGGAGATTACTTCTACTTGTGTCCTACACACCACGTGTGTGTGTCTTTTATTGGCCGGCCAGAACTGTCGTGCACCAACATTGATTTTAGCGCAGTTTGCCACAGCTCTATGTCGAGAGTATTTCAGCGTCTGGGTAGGCTAATCATGAAGTAAGCCACTAGAGACCAGGGCCTATAAATAATAGACAAATGTGACTGATATCACAGGATAGCACTACACAGAGACAGACAGGGGCATGTTCTACCTCAACGTTTGATTGTGATGTAGTTTGGTGGATACTGAACTAACTGAAGCTTAGAGAAGTAAGTGGAGGCGGGTGACGTGTGTAGAGAAGTAAGTGGAGGCGGGTGACGTGTGTAGAGAAGTAAGTGGAGGCGGGTGACGTGTGTAGTAGAAGTAAGTGGAGGCGGGTGACGTGTGTAGAGAAGTAAGTGGAGGATGGTGACGTGTGTAGAGAAGTAAGTGGAGGCGGGTGACGTGTGTAGTGAAGTAAGTGGAGGCGGGTGACGTGTGTAGAGAAGTAAGTGGAGGATGGTGACGTGTGTAGAGAAGTAAGTGGAGGCGGGTGACGTGTGTAGAGAAGTAAGTGGAGGCGGGTGACGTGTGTAGAGAAGTAAGTGGAGGGCGGTGTAGAGAAGTAAGTGGAGGCGTGACTGTGTAGAGAAGTAAGTGGAGGCGGGTGACGTGTGTAGAGAAGTAAGTGGAGGCGGGTGACGTGTGTAGAGAAGTAAGTGGAGGCGGGTGACGTGTAATGAACAAGAACTAGTACATTAATGTGACAGATGAGTCTAGTGAATTATGAATAGAAGTGCTCAGATGATCAGATGATCAGTATGGTCATAATGATGGTGTGTTTTAACTAAAGTATATTCTGTTGCGGTAATGAACATATAATTTTATAGTTAGTCATCATTATGATAACACAGTGGTGCTGTCAATCCTATTCACTGTTTTATATAGCTCTAACTAGGTTTTCTAAATGCTTGGATTCTCATGTTTTCTTTGAGTTTTCAAAATGCTGCTCTACACTCAGCACCACACAACAGGTTCATAGACTGGCTCACTCTGTAACCACCCTATGTATAACCCTAACCCTATGTATAACCCTAACCCTATGTATAACCCTAACCCTATGTATAACCCTAACCCTATGTATAACCCTAACCTTATGTATAACCCTAACCCTATGTATAACCCTAACCCTATGTATAACCCTAACCCTATGTATAACCATAACCCTATGTATAACCCTAACCCTAACTATAGTATTTACCTTGGCACAGGGACTTCAGATTCACATTGCCCTGTGTGTGTGGGAGAGTCTTGTGTGGACACTCACAGCATGTTGTGTTCTGACGTGGTAAACACCCATCCATTTAAAAAACTGACCTATTTGTGCCACTGTCAAGGACAGTCTAAGTGTATCACAAAGTGTCATGTAGTCATGACAGCATCATAGTTACACATGTCATGTGTACAAAGTCATAACAGGGCATCACAGTGACACATGTCATGTATACAAAGTCATAACAGGACATCACAGTGACACATGTCATGTATACAAAGTCATAACAGGGCATCACAGTGACACAATGTCATCTGTACAAAGTCATAACAGGACATCACAGTGACACAATGTCATGTGTACAAAGTCATAACAGGGCATCACAGTGACACAATGTCATGTATACAAAGTCATAACAGGGCATCACAGTGACACATGTCATGTGTACAAAGTCATAACAGGACATCACAGTGACACAATGTCATGTGTACAAAGTCATAACAGGGTATCACAGTGACACATGTCATGTATACAAAGTCATAACAGGACATCACAGTGACACATGTCATGTATACAAAGTCATAACAGGACATCACAGTGACACAATGTCATGTGTACAAAGTCATAACAGGGCATCACAGTGACACAATGTCATGTATACAAAGTCATAACAGGGCATCACAGTGACACAATGTCATGTATACAAAGTCATAACAGGACATCACAGTGACACAATGTCATGTGTACAGAGTCATAACAGGACATCACAGTGACACAATGTCATGTATACAGAGTCATAGCAGGGCATCACAGTGACACAATGTCATGTATACAAAGTCATAACAGGACATCACAGTGACACAATGTCATGTGTACGGAGTCATAACAGGACATCACAGTGACACAATGTCATGTGTACAGAGTCATAACAGGACATCACAGTGACACAATGTCGTGTACAAAGTCATAACAGGACATCACAGTGACACAATGTCATGTGTACAAAGTCATAACAGGGCATCACAGTGACACAATGTCATGTGTACAAAGTCATAACAGGACATCACAGTGACACAATGTCATGTGTACAAAGTCATAACAGGGCATCACAGTGACACAATGTCATGTGTACAAAGTCATAACAGGGCATCACAGTGACACAATGTCATGTGTACAAAGTCATAACCGGGCATCACAGTGACACAATGTCATGTGTACAAAGTCATAACAGGACATCACAGTGACACAATGTCATGTGTACAAAGTCATAACAGGGCATCACAGTGACACAATGTCATGTGTACAAAGTCATAACAGGGCATCACAGTGACACAATGTCATGTGTACAAAGTCATAACAGGGCATCACAGTGACACAATGTCATGTGTACAAAGTCATAACAGGGCATCACAGTGACACAATGTCATGTGTACAAAGTCATAACAGGGCATCACAGTGACACAATGTCATGTATACAAAGTCATAACAGGGCATCACAGTGACACAATGTCATGTATACAAAGTCATAACAGGACATCACAGTGACACAATGTCATGTGTACAAAGTCATAACAGGACATCACAGTGACACAATGTCATGTGTACAAAGTCATAAAGCAGGGCATCACAGTGACACAATGTCATGTGTACAAAGTCATAACAGGACATCACAGTGACACAATGTCATGTGTACAAAGTCATAACAGGACATCACAGTGACACAATGTCATGTGTACAAAGTCATAACAGGACATCACAGTGACACAATGTCATGTGTACAAAGTCATAACAGGACATCACAGTGACACAATGTCATGTGTACAAAGTCATAACAGGACATCTTTATGTTGTCTAGAAACAATATGTTGCCTGTTGAATGGTGATGATGTGAAGATGTTTCTGGTGACATACATCCGTGTTGTCCAGAGCTGCCCATGACAGTGATGACACTGTCCAGCTAGTACACTGACCAGCACAACATGGCAATGAATTAAATCAACTGACCCAGTAGGTTTACAGAGTGCCAGTCCACCAGTAGTAGCTCACAGCACTGTCGAAAATGTTTAAAATGCAGATCTTGAATGTTAAGCTATGCTTAACAAGCAGCTGTTGTCATTGTTACAGCACTATTTGTTACTGGAATCTGTGATCCATGAATGCATTGTTTGTTACTGGAATCTTTGATACATGAGTGCATTGTTTGTTACTGGAATCTGTGATCCATGAATGCATTGTTTGTTACTGGAATCTTTGATACATGAGTGCATTGTTTGTTACTGGAATCTTTGATCCATGAATGCACAGTTTCCAAGACAACTTTAGGCTGTTTTCAATTGTACAGCATGTGACGATGCCCTGGTTTCATTTTGACTGTTAAACAAAGTTCTATGTCTCCTGATAGTACACTGTGGTGCCACCTAGCAGTTACTTATGACTTTACTGGTTTGTGTTGCAGGCAAGAAGACATGTGAGGCATGCCAGACAAAATGCAAGGGACAAGCCATTCGCCTGCAGGATAAATACTTCCACGTAAAATGCTTCAAATGCAAAGGTACCAGTGCATTGTGCTATGTTGTGTCTGTTCTTTATTGAACAGACCTAATTGCAAATATTTCACTTTGCCCAAATGTTGCATTAACATTGACAGCCTTATGCAGTGACCCGTCCACATGTTGTTTGGACAGATAGGTTTTGGACGGCTAGTAAGACCACTGGATGGGTGGTGGATGGGTAAATATAGAAAGAACAAAAAGTCATAGATGTTTTTAATTATGCTTCAACAATGGGTGTCACATTTGTGTTTGCATTTTATTTCAGGTCATAATATACATATTGATAGGCTTGTATGTATGTTAGTTAAGATGCACTTGTCTGCCAACAAATCTGAGACTGGCAAAAATGTTATCCTGCATAAAAGGCTGGTAACATTGTGTTTGCCTATTTGATATCATCAAATAAATCTCCATTCTACACAATTATATTTCTAATGTTAAATTGTGAATCTTCAGTCAGTGGTCGTACACATTGAATGGCGGGGGTTGACTCAAGGATGCCTATTTGACCAAATAAGATAATTTATGTAAATTGCTGTCACCCCAATTGCTAGATTTCTCTCCAGCATAATGGTGTGTTTGCTGAGGTTTCAGCTACATTGGTGCTTGATGGTGACTTAAATCAATTCCAGTTCATGTGAGCTGAAGCTAATTATAAAATAAAAAACAGCTTTCCTTGATGCAGAAACATCTCCTGCCAGACGTCTGTGTCCTGTTTAATTATTCATATTTAATTACTCTATTTTACCACTTGTGATATCTAATAATACTTCTGCTAGAAAACCGTAAAGCCATCAGAACTATCCTGTTTTGAAACTGCTGTTTGTTTATTTGCTTGTATTTTTTACATGCTCCACAGTGAACTGCAAAACGACTAGATGGGCAGAAATGCGTATTTTCAAAATCAAATGATTGTCTGGAACAAAATTGAGGGGTATCGGATTTGTGTAGATTTTTATGAAGAAGCAAAGTTAATGAATATCTCATACTGAGAAAGGTTACAGAAAATATTCGTTCAAATTTCCGTAATGACATCCAATGTGAAATCTCATTGTGGTCTGTCCCCAGCTAACCCTAACTTGGCTACCAGTTGGTTGTTTAACACATCTATAAGTTGACAGTTGTAGTTCTGTTTGGCTTTGTTTGCAGAGTGTCAGACTTCATTAGCAACAAGTGGCTTCTACAGCAAGGATGATGTGTACTATTGCGCCACGGACTACCAGAGACTGTTTGGCACCAAGTGTCACGCGTGTGGTCAGTTTGTGGAGGGGGAGGTGGTCACTGCTCTTGGCAACTCCTACCATCAGACATGTTTCCAGTGCACCAAGTGCCGGTAAGTGTCCACTGTCCAACCATGGCCAGTAAGTGTCCGGCCATGGCCCGTAAGTGTCCGGTCATGGCCGCTGAGTGGAGTTCCAGTATAGCTGTTATTGTTGCAGTGCTTGATGCAAATACAATTGACAACATATAAACTATACATTTAAAGTTTATTTCCATTACACATTCTTTTTGCAAATATTGTTTAATATTTTTTTTTAAACTGGTGGATTAAATGATGAAGTGATACGTTCTGTTACCCATGGTAGTCTTAGGTTAAATGTGCGAGTCAGCTACGTAAAACATTCTTTTGGATGTTGCAACATCCTAATAGGTGCCCGTGAGTTGTAATTAATCACACTGAATTACACTGAATTTGGAAGTATTTTTCACCAAATAGGGTCAACTACATGTGTGGGTTCCTGGCAACCATCAAATTCAAGTTTAATATAAGTACGCACTTAACTCCAACGCCATCTACAATGTTGTTTGCCCTCTCGCAGCTAAGAATGTGCCAATTTTTACACTTTCCTCCATAAGTGATCAGTGATTGAAGTAATGAGCTATGTCAGCTGATTTCTGTGTTTTCCATCTTACAGGGAAGCAAAATTGCAGCTGCTAAAACCATGTGGTTATCACCCCGACTGACAGGACCTCTGTGAATGCTAATATTCTTGTAGCCTGCATGTGCACGCTTCTAAATTGTAATATTTGCATGTGACATTGATCACATCTGTGATCTGTGACATTTTTGAGCATTTGTCCCAATACTAGGATGGGATAATTTAATAACGTAGGATCTCGCAAGTAGGTATAACTGGATTTAGTTTGATTACTGTGAAGTTGTAAATCAATGGTACATGTGCAAATTAACACAGGTAAATGCTGTATGTTTACAGTACCATTTTATGTACATTGATGAATGGTTCAGCTGACATGGATATTAGAAACATTTTGGCCTTCAATTTAGATTTTGTAATGTGAATTGCCTTTTTTTAATCAATCGTCATACACAAACTTATCAGTAGAATAAAAAATAAATGCATTGTATTAACATTTCAGACATGCATGCTTAATTCAAATTGGCCATAGTTCTATCACAATGTGGTGAATTATTGCATTAATTTCTTAAATATGCTTGTGCAAGCAAGTAAAATACACCATGTACACATTGCTGTGTTTTGTGTGTACCTGATCAGTTACACCAGGGGCAAACACCAAATTCGAGTGTTTGGGAAAAGAAAACAAATGTGCAAAATCAGCAATCTTTAAGCAACTGTGTACTTGAATTTTCTGACCAATCACAACATGTCGTTTCTGTGACGCAGGAAGGCGTTTGGCCCGGGAGACAAGGTGACCTTCAACGGGGCTGACTACTTGTGCAATAGTTGTGCTGACCAACTCCCCCAGTCGGAGAAGGCAACCCCCTGTACCCCACCCCCGTCGTTGAACGGACTCGACGGGGGTGATGTTGGTGTGGCTGGTGGGGGCGTGGCCACGTCCACTCCTGTCCGGGCGGGCCACGGCATCGGGGACGGTCAGCTTGGTAGTCCAGTCTCGGACGTGTCGGACATTTCTAACGAAAGTGAGTACAGCATGGGGAGATGGAAAGGATTATTGATTCATTTTCTTGCAGGTGGCGAGTCACAGGATGACAATTGCACAGGTGCATTGTGGGATGGTAAATTATTGTGTGTGCGGTTGCAGTATAGGAATGTTGGCAACATTTTCTAGAAATATAAAGAATTATGGGATGGATGAATGATTACATGTTAGCCACTTGACACACATAAAAGACACAGAAGCGCGAGGCAAGGGGGAGAGGGGGGAGATAGAATGGGAGGGAGGGATAGAAGGGGAGGAGAGATAGAATGGGAGGGAGGGATAGAAGTGGAGGGAGGGATAGAAGGGGAGGGAGGGATGGGAGGGGAGGGGAAGGAGGGATGGAGGGGGAGATGGAAGGTGAGGGGGAGATAGAAGGGGAGGGAGAGAGGGAAAGGGAGGGGAGATGGAAGGGGAGGGATAGATGGAAGGGGAGGGAGAGAGAGATAGAAGGGGAGGGAGAGATGGAAGGGGAGGGAGAGATGGAAGGGGAGGGAGAGATAGAAGGGGAGGGAGATATGGAAGGGGAGGGAGATATGGAAGGGGAGGGGGAGATAAAAGGGAAGCAGAGATGGAAGGGCAGGGAGAGATAGAAGGGGAGGGGGAGATGGAAGGGGAGGGGGAGATGGAAGGGGAGGGAGAGATGGAGGGGGAGATAGAAGGGGAGGGGGAGATAGAAGGGGAGGGAGAAAGGAACATGATATATATAATATGGAAGATAACATGAGATAGATGCACCAATATAAACTAGTACACTTTTGACTAAATAATAAATAAATATCAACAATACTCTGAGAAACTAGACTAGGACAAGGCAGTCAAATATGCAAGTAGAAGCTTGTGCAAGGACTCACATACTCAAGGACTCAGTCAGACACACAGACTGACTTGAGACTGTGTAGACACATTAGTACTGCACCATTACCCAGGCCTCAGCAACTGTCTCTAGAGCAAACCTAGCATCCTGCAGCCTTACACGGTTCCCTCAATGGTTTCTCACCATAACTACTTCCTGATTGTCCTGGTCATTCAACTCTTTACTGACCAACTAGCTCTGGTCAATGGGTCACAATGACCAGTGGTCATTGCCTGGTCCTTTATCTGACCCATCACCTGGAGTAGTGGTCATTTCCTACTGATGAGACTTGACCATAGCTCATCATTAACAACAATACATCATTGTGAGGTCTGACCACTGATGTGTCCAGTGTATGTCCAGCTGCAGTTACCTTTGTGGTCAAGGTGGCTTGAGCAAGGCCATTTCATACGTCTCCAGGCAGGGCGAATGCTACATTTCATTTGTATGTTGTGTAATTTATTACCAAGATTCACTTGATCAATTGTAATGTAAAGTTTCCTGTAATAAGATTTATTTAAGTCAGACCTTCACCCCTTGGGGAGGGGAGGACGCTAGTAGGGGAAGGCATAGACCATATACCTGGGTCTGTCCGTTAATCAGGTTAAGTTAGTTCATTCATTCTCTCCCTCCCTTCCTACCTCCGTCCCTCCGTCCCAAGTAGGTGTATTGCAGTCACCTTTTTGTAGTTGGTGTCAAATTTGTGTGCCAGTTTAAACTTAGCACATGAATTTAGCTACAACAGTCACATAGCTAAAACGTTGTAGTCATGAATTATTCTTTTGCTACTCGGGCCAGACAACTAAGCTTGGTGGCAGTCATGTATCTGAGTTTGATATGTGTCCGAGGCGTAGAAACCAGTGACATTTCACCTCCGTGTATATCCCAAGTGAAAACATTTAATTAGTTTACAAAAATGAGGTTGTTTTTGCTGCTGTCGGGGAATGTTTTCAACTGTCCACGGCTGCCATGGTTTCTCATTAGTTTCTGCTCCATCAGCCTAAAGTTGTGTAACAGAAAAGAAAAAACGTCATTTCCGTGCATATTTGATTAGGGTCGGTGATCTCCATTTGTGATGAATGACCCATTTCTTTTCTGGTTACTTGCTCCTGTCTACACTTGCTCCTGTCTACACTGGCTCCCATCTTCACTTGCTCCTGTCTACACTGGCCCCAGTCTACACTTGCTCCTGTCTACACTGGCTCCTGTCTACACTTGCTCCTCTCTACACTTGCTCATATCTACACTTGTTCCTCTCTACATTTGCTCCTGTCTACCCTTGCTCCTCTCTACACTTGCTCATATCTACACTTGTTCCTCTCTACACTTGCTCCTGTCTACCCTTGCTCCTGTCTACACTTGTTCCTCTCTACATTTGCTCCTGTCGTTGTCTGTGTATGGAGTGTTGCATGCATGTCAGTTTACTGTACTTTACGGCACGGTGATGGTTTATGTCTATTATTTTAATTATTTCACAGGCTTCGGGTGTTCTCATTGTGTGTGTGCATAACGGCGTTATTGTTGTCACTGTGATGGTTTTTGTGTTTGCGTGCTTTGAGAGATGTTTAATGTTGTGTGTTGGCTGTCACTGTTTTGGGAGCACATCTGTCCAGAGCTGTGTGTGCCCATTATAATATGTCAAATAGATGACCATCTCATTTTTCCATATAAATGTAAAGTGAATAATTATCCCACCCCCCTGCACAGGCTGCATAGTGCAATCTTGGTTACGTACTCACTGATTATTCGTATCATTCATCTTGGAATAATTGTTATCCCACCTGTTCTTAGCTTAAAACTGGTTAAGTGTGCAACATTTACAGTTCGCAACGATGAATGGCTTGAGATTTATTTTCTGTTTTGTTCATTCTGTTGCTTGGTGTTGTTGTCACGTCATACTGTCTATTGTAGTGAAACGACAGCCTGTCGTCAACGGCAACGGGACCCGTGTCCCTCGCTCTCCCATTCTCTCCAGCACCTCCACCTACAAGTCTGACACATCCTCCATTAGTAAGTGTTGTTGCCATAGCAACAGTCACGTGATTACATCACTGTGAAAAAGGTTGACATGGTAATGGTTTTGTGGTTGAAGGGAAACTATTGACTGAACTGTATGAATTTAGTTACAAGTACAATTACATATCTGCAAAATGGGTGTAATCAATTATAATTATTTTGGTCTGTAATTGAGATTACAGTTGCCATTAAATTCTAGGATAACTGACAAACTGAAATAAAACCTGATGCATTTTTGTTTCACAAATTTAAACATGATGCAAACTTTTTACAGAAGAAAATATGGATTAATAAGATGAATGTAGTAATAATTCCTAACTTATTTGGTCCGATACAGGAAAAGAAAATATGACGATGAAATTATTGTAATTGTGATTACACTAACTTGGCATCTTTAATAATAATGCAATCAAATGCGATTACTAAAAATTTGTCCCTGATTATTGTGTAGGAGTCTTCCTGTCCGGGGTCACTTGTCGCCATGGCAATGGCACAGGTTTTTTTAGCACAGTTTACAATGTTTTTGTTTCTGCAGTGGCTGGTGTGTGGGAATGTTTGGTATAGTGATTGTTTGTGTAATGCTGGAATAAAAATGTATGCCCTGCTCGCTTGCTGCGCTGAACTAATTATTTCTGTTGTGCCCAGATGTTTTGCTTTGTTTTGATTTTTTATAAGTATTGTCATGTTAAAGTAATTGTTTTCGTTGTTTGCACATATCTTTTCCACATTGAATATGTCTTTGTATTGGAAATTCATAATTTAGATTTCTTGCAGAAGTCTGGGGATATTTCACCTCTGAATGATTGCCACTTCAATTGTTTTTACATTTTTTATTGATATTTTAAATTTGTTTTGGTTCTATATATACATGTATTACTACATTGTTGTGAATCTTCCATTTTTGTGACAGTTTTCAACTCAAATTCCACATCAACATAATAACTGGGCATTAAGTAGATTTCTCTATTTGGGGGATACTGTGTGATATGTAGAGGAAAGGGTTAAGTTGATACTGCCCTATCACTGTTGCCCCTGCATTCCAGGACCATAGAGATTAAGGGGAATGGGGGTGGGTCTGGCTTCTTCCATTGCTTGCTAGAGGGATTTAGCCCAGATCCCATGTTTATGCCAGTATAGATGGGAAGGAATTCACTATTTCCATTCAGCTAAAAAAATATGGAATGTTTGTGCATACAAATTATAAATATGGGATGTTTTAAAGTGTGTAGTGGCACAAATTCACATTATACTTGAAAAATTAAATTAAATTTAATAATGTTTCTAAGGTATTTTGTATGGAATGAATTGGTCAGTGACAACAGATTTTTAAGTGAGTTTGGTGTTTTATCATATGAATGTTAGTATTTAAAATTTCTGAATTGGGTTGACATTTTTGTCATCATTTAATGTGACAGCGCCTTCATGGAAAGATGACATTTATCTACCTTGATGTCCCCTCTGGCCCTATAATCCTCCCAGTGGACACTGTCTGATAGATGGGGATTAAGATAAATGTGCTTTGGGAGTAATTTGTTTTTTGTAATCTTCTGTGAGGAGGGATAATTTACTTTCACTGGGCGTGTATTTTACTAATTAAGTTGTGACATCTGCCGTCTAAAGCAAGGATGTGTGGTGGAAGTTTGTAAGTAGCAAGTGGCCCCTCGTATGATTATTTGTACACACAGTCTGGAATATAAACAAACATTGCAGTGGTCTGTTGCATGATGCATTTTATGTGCATTCATACAATTGTTTATTTAGTAATTTTACTTATGTATTATAAATAATTTCTTGACTGTTTTGAAATAGCATAATGTTAATTATCTTCAGTAAGACTGTTTAAAAAGGTGGTTGTGTTACAAAAGCGAGAATTTCTTAAAATAATATAGTGTTCACTGTCATCTCGGTATGTTAAATTAAATCAGGCAGTTGTTTGGTTCTTTGTCAAATGTCCTTATTTAATTTACTCACCTTATCATTCTTGTGATGAGAATGTACACACGAACTACATGTTATGTTTAAAAAATAATTATCATAATTTATTTCCAAACATGTATTCCAATTACAGAGCTAAAACAATACACACTTGTGAGCCATACACCAGAATAAATGAATGAAGCGTTGCCAATGTGATTGTAATGTGATGTGTTCGCACTGAATAACACACGCAGAGGTTTTGTTAGAAACTGTATTTGCACATACATCATTTCACTGGTAGTGGTAAACATCATTTCACTGGTAGTGGTAAACATCATTTCACTGGTAGTGGTAAACATCATTTCACTGGTAGTGGTAAACATCATTTCACTGGTAGTGGTAAACATCATTTCACTGGTAGTGGTAAACATCATTTCACTGGTAGTGGTAAACATCATTTCACTGGTAGTGATAAACATCATTTCACTGGTAGAGGTAAACATAATTCCCCTGGTAGTGATAAACATCATTTCACTGGTAGTGATAAACATCATTTCACTGGTAGTGGTAAACATCATTTCACTGGTAGTGGTAAACATCATTTCACTGGTAGTGGTAAACATCATTTCACTGGTAGTGATAAACATCATTTCACTGGTAGTGATAAACATCATTTCACTGGTAGTGGTAAACATCATTTCACTGGTAGTGATAAACATCATTTCACTGGTAGTGATAAACATCATTTCACTGGTAGTGGTAAACATCATTTCACTGGTAGTGATAAACATCATTTCACTGGTAGTGATAAACATCATTTCACTGGTAGAGGTAAACATCATTTCACTGGTAGTAGTAAACATCATTTCACTGGTAGTGGTAAACATCATTTCACTGGTGGTGATTAACATCATTTCACTGGTAGTGATAAACATCATTTCACTGGTAGTGGTAAACATCATTTCACTGGTAGTGATAAACATCATTTCACTGGTAGTGATAAACATCATTTCACTGGTAGAGGTAAACATCATTTCACTGGTAGTAGTAAACATCATTTCACTGGTAGTGGTAAACATCATTTCACTGGTAGTGATAAACATCATTTCACTGGTAGTGGTAAACATCATTTCACTGGTAGTGATAAACATCATTTCACTGGTAGTGGTAAACATCATTTCACTGGTAGTGGTAAACATCATTTCACTGGTAGTGGTAAACATCATTTCACTGGTAGTGGTAAACATCATTTCACTGGTAGTGGTAAACATCATTTCACTGGTAGTGGTAAACATCATTTCACTGGTAGAGGTAAACATCATTTCACTGGTAGTGGTAAACATCATTTCACTGGTAGTGATAAACATCATTTCACTGGTAGTGATAAACATCATTTCACTGGTAGTGGTAAACATCATTTCACTGGTAGTGATAAACATCATTTCACTGGTAGTGATAAACATCATTTCACTGGTAGATAAACATCATTTCACTGGTGATAAACATCATTTCACTGGTAGTAGTAAACATCATTTCACTGGTAGTGGTAAACATCATTTCACTGGTGGTGATTAACATCATTTCACTGGTAGTGATAAACATCATTTCACTGGTAGTGGTAAACATCATTTCACTGGTAGTGATAAACATCATTTCACTGGTAGTGTAAACATCATTTCACTGGTAGAGGTAAACATCATTTCACTGGTAGTAGTAAACATCATTTCACTGGTAGTGGTAAACATCATTTCACTGGTAGTGATAAACATCATTTCACTGGTAGTGATAAACATCATTTCACTGGTAGTGGTAAACATCATTTCACTGGTAGTGATAAACATCATTTCACTGGTAGTGATAAACATCATTTCACTGGTAGAGATAAACATCATTTCACTGGTAGTAGTAAACATCATTTCACTGGTAGTAGTAAACATCATTTCACTGGTAGTGGTAAACATCATTTCACTGCTAGTGGTAAACATCATTTCACTGGTAGTGATAAACATCATTTCACTGGTAGTGATAAACATCATTTCACTGGTAGTGGTAAACATCATTTCACTGGTAGTAGTAAACATCATTTCACTGGTAGTGGTAAACATCATTTCACTGGTAGTGGTAAACATCATTTCACTGGTAGTGGTAAACATCATTTCACTGGTAGTGGTAAACATCATTTCACTGGTAGTGGTAAACATCATTTCACTGGTAGTGGTAAACATCATTTCACTGGTAGTAGTAAACATCATTTCACTGGTAGTGGTAAACATCATTTCACTGGTAGTGGTAAACATCATTTCACTGGTAGTGGTAAACATCATTTCACTGGTAGTGGTAAACATCATTTCACTGGTAGAGGTAAACATCATTTCACTGGTAGTAGTAAACATCATGTCACTGGTAGTGGTAAACATCATTTCACTGGTAGTGGTAAACATCATTTCACTGGTAGTGGTAAACATCATTTCACTGGTAGTGGTAAACATAATTTCACTGGTAGAGGTAAACATAATTTCACTGGTAGTAGTAAACATAATTTCACTGGTAGTGGTAAACATAATTTCACTGGTAGTGGTAAACATCATTTCACTGGTAGTGGTAAACATCATTTCACTGGTAGAGGTAAACATCATTTCACTGGTAGTAGTAAACATCATTTCACTGGTAGTGGTAAACATCATTTCACTGCTAGTGGTAAACATCATTTCACTGGTAGTGATAAACATCATTTCACTGGTAGTGATAAACATCATTTCACTGGTAGTGGTAAACATCATTTCACTGGTAGTAGTAAACATCATTTCACTGGTAGTGGTAAACATCATTTCACTGGTAGTGGTAAACATCATTTCACTGGTAGTGGTAAACATCATTTCACTGGTAGTGGTAAACATCATTTCACTGGTAGTGGTAAACATCATTTCACTGGTAGTGGTAAACATCATTTCACTGGTAGTGTAAACATCATTTCACTGGTAGTGTAAACATCATTTCACTGGTAGTGGTAAACATCATTTCACTGGTAGTGGTAAACATCATTTCACTGGTAGTGGTAAACATCATTTCACTGGTAGTGGTAAGCATCATTTCACTGGTAGTGGTAAACATCATTTCACTGGTAGTGATAAACATCATTTCACTGGTAGTGGTATACATCATTTCACTGGTAGTGGTAAAGATCATTTCACTGGTAGTGATAAACATCATTTCACTGGTAGTGGTAAACATCATTTCACTGGTAGAGGTAAACATCATTTCACTGGTAGTGGTAAACATCATTTCACTGGTAGTGATAAACATCATTTCACTGGTAGTGATAAACATCATTTCACTGGTAGTGATAAACATCATTTCACTGGTAGTGGTAAACATCATTTCACTGGTAGTGATAAACATCATTTCACTGGTAGTGGTAAACATCATTTCACTGGTAGTGGTAAACATCATTTCACTGGTAGTGGTAAACATCATTTCACTGGTAGTGGTAAGCATCATTTCACTGGTAGAGGTAAACATCATTTCACTGGTAGTGGTAAACATCATTTCACTGGTAGTGATAAACATCATTTCACTGGTAGTGGTAAACATCATTTCACTGGTAGTGATAAGCATCATTTCACTGGTAGTGGTAAACATCATTTCACTGGTAGTGGTAAACATCATTTCACTGGTAGTGATAAGCATCATTTCACTGGTAGTGATAAGCATCATTTCACTGGTAGTGATAAGCATCATTTCACTGGTAGTGATAAACATCATTTCACTGGTAGTGGTAAACATCATTTCACTGGTAGTGGTAAACATCATTTCACTGGTAGTGATAAACATCATTTCACTGGTAGTGGTAAACATCATTTCACTGGTAGTGGTAAACATCATTTCACTGGTAGTGGTAAACATCATTTCACTGGTAGTGGTAAACATCATTTCACTGGTAGTGGTAAACATCATTTCACTGGTAGTGGTAAACATCATTTCACTGGTAGTGATAAACATCATTTCACTGGTAGTGGTAAACATCATTTCACTGGTAGTGGTAAACATCATTTCACTGGTAGTGGTAAACATCATTTCACTGGTAGTGTAAACATCATTTCACTGGTAGTGGTAAACATCATTTCACTGGTAGTGGTAAACATCATTTCACTGGTAGTGGTAAACATCATTTCACTGGTAGTGGTAAACATCATTTCACTGGTAGTGGTAAACATCATTTCACTGGTAGTGGTAAACATCATTTCACTGGTAGTGGTAAGCATCATTTCACTGGTAGTGGTAAACATCATTTCACTGGTAGTGGTAAACATCATTTCACTGGTAGTGGTAAACATCATTTCACTGGTAGTGTAAACATCATTTCACTGGTAGTGGTAAACATCATTTCACTGGTAGTGGTAAACATCATTTCACTGGTAGTGGTAAACATCATTTCACTGGTAGTGTAACATCATTTCACTGGTAGTGTAAACATCATTTCACTGGTAGTGGTAAACATCATTTCACTGGTAGAGGTAAACATCATTTCACTGGTAGTGGTAAACATCATTTCACTGGTAGTGATAAACATCATTTCACTGGTAGTGGTAAACATCATTTCACTGGTAGTGGTAAACATCATTTCACTGGTAGTGGTAAACATCATTTCACTGGTAGAGGTAAACATCATTTCACTGGTAGTGGTAAGCAGTAAGTGTTGAGTTAACATTGTGCTCATTATATGTAATATTCAGATAAGTATTTATGCATTTCTTGCATGTGTTATTATTGATGTTTTGGTTATATTACTGTTCTGTTGTTGTTGTTGTTTACTGTTGTTGTTTTTGTTTACTTTTATCTAGAGACACATGACACGTCTATTGATGTTTTTGACGAGCCGTTCTTGAGCCCGAATAAGGCTTGTAAGTGTTTTATTGTTTTGTTTCATCTTCTTGTGGTTTATTTGATTACTTCTCTCTCAGTAACAAACAAGGGTGGATTTATGTAATAATGAAACGGCACATTATATTTACAGGGTGCGTGCGTGCGTGCGTGCGTGCATGCGTGCATGCGTTTGTATGCCATGTATGTATGCATCAATGAATGCATGCAACTGTATATCATAACACAAAAGGATGCCATTTCTTACATTGCCAATTTATTCCATGGTATCTCTTCTGCGTGTCAAGTTACATGAAGAATATTTACAATAAATGACACCATACCAGTGAAGACATCCTGGCTGCTGTTGTAAACAGCCAACAAAAATGTTGAACAAGGAACAGTTTGAGACTGCATTAAGCAACATGAAACCAGTGTTTATTCCCTCCTCCCGTTTTCCTGTGTTTTTGCCCACTTCCCACCACTTGTGCAGTTCTTGGTCCGTTTGTTCATTGGTGGTTTCTCCACTGGGAAGGTTATCATTTGGGTTAGAAAAACAGTCAGCTCATTTTTAGGCCCAGTACAGTTTGCCTGAGTCACTGAGGTAACTAGACCCAGCCTGGGGGGTACCTGCTGTATGTGCCCCTTTGTAGAGGGTGACAGTTGATTCCCCTACCCCCTTTGGCCCCCTGGCACTTGTCTTGGTTCCACTGATGTTCAGTTTTCAAAAAAGCAGTCCCTCACGTACATTCAGATGTAGCCATCTAGCTATCACATTGCAAGGGTGAGGTGGGGGGGTGTTGGCACAACAGGGAGAAGTCAGTTTTTAAGCTGTTCAGAGTAAAATTTGTTTTCACTCTCGGTTGTTATTCTCTCGAGGGGGCTAGTTATATTTTCGAAAGGGGATAATTATATTCTTGAGGGGGATAGTTATATTCTCGAGGAGATAGTTATATTCTTGAGGGGGGATAGTATATTCTCGAGGGGGTAGTTATATTCTCGAGGGGATATTTACATTCTCGAGAGGGGTAGTTATATTCTTGAGGGGGATAGTTATATTATCAAGGGGGATAGTTATATTATCAAGGGGGATAGTTATATTCTCGAGGGGGATAGTTATATTATCGAGGGGGATAGTTATAACTGGTAGTGCAAATATTAATTTGACAGGAATAAGCATTGTTTATGTTACATGGGTGAAGTGATGAACTGTTCCTAGTGTTCATCTTACACAGGGGCAGCAGACAGACGTACTGTTAGTTCACTTCTGAATGTCACGGGTTGGAAGTAGGAAATGTTTGATGTGACATGGTTTAAGGAGACGGTGGGCTGTCTGTACATGTCTATACATGTCTATACATGTCTGTACATGTCTGTACATGTCTGTACATGTCTGTACATGTCTGTACATGTCTATACATGTCTGTACATGTCTGTACATGTCTGTACATGTCTGTACATGTCTGTACATGTCTGTACATGTCTGTACATGTCTGTACATGTCTGTACATGTCTATAAATGTCATTGCCTACTCCTCTGATGTAGAAGAAACACTTACTTAAGAGAGGGTCAGCTGGAAGGTCAACATTGATATACTGGATTTTCTCTGACAATCAGACCAAATGTCCTGTAACTGTCCTGAGGTCTTCACAGATTCCCCCAACATCCTAATTATGGGTCGTGTTTCTAGTTAGCTACTTTCATGAAGGCTGATGAGGTTGTAATGTGAGTGTGTAGATATGTCAGACACCTGGTTAGTTAAGTTCTGGTGAGGTCTGGTTGACATTATCTTTAGTCATCCAGATCTCACCTTGATCATGTGAAGTAGGTCAGGGTCAGGGGCTCTGTGCCCATCAATCACGGGGAGGAAGTGGGCTAATTTCCCACTGCCTCTATTAGTAATAGTAGGTAGATGGAAATGACAGAATTATGCAGCCATTTAGTGGTGCAGCTTCGATATTCCATTGAAACATCGTGTTACAAACTTAAGGGTGCCTGGGTCTAGCCTCTACCACTACTGGTGGTAGCAACATTCCAGTGCCAGTGGAACACAGAGGAATGTTAACCCATTCCCTCTCACTGCCCTGCTGATCATGCCACTCCACTACCAACCTTGCCTTGTTCCCTCCTGCCTCTGTTTCCCTGCCTGCAGTTGGTGCTGCTGTTGCCATGGTGATGAATCTGTCAATTAAAATATGAATCTGTCAAGTGCGGGTGGATGGTTCCTTTCTTGTGGCTTGTCATTGATTTTTTTAGATTTATTGTTCTCGTTGAGATAATAACATGGTGTGGCGAGTTGAGTTGAAATACAAAGGAGTATAATCAATATTGAGGTTAAGTTGTCAAGTGTTTTGTTTTATATCTCGTTCATTTACATGTATTTTACCCAGTTTTGTCAAAATATGCAATTCAGAAACAGTGACAATTTGCGTATATATTTTTATGCTGCATTAGATACATAGTTTCTGGAGAAGGCGACTTGTGAAATAAAACTGGACACAACACTGCCTGCAATATGACACTGCAGTAGGCAGGGCAGTGTTTATGTATAGATTTTCAGTCTTGGGTCCCTTTCAAAACCACCTGGATCTCTGACAGAAATAGTTTGTTTGTGTAGTAATCACCACTTAGCACAGGGATGTGATTGCAGGAAGGAAATGCAATATATCTTCCAAGGTATAGGATTACATTAGCTGAATCCCCATTGCTGTATCATCTACTCACATACATTGTCAAAGAATATTCCTTTCTAGAATCACTACCTAGTTGGCACTGTTTTGTTTATGCTCATTTGCCCAGTTTAAGTAGTAAGATTTCTTAAATGTGTTTACTTTTTTATAAATAAATTGAATAGTTCCTCTGTAAATATGTGACAATTTGTACCCAATGAATGTTATTATTTTGCAAATGTTTACTGTCTTACGTGGACATTAATTATTTAAAAGATGCCGATGTTAACACAATATTATTATTACTCCTTTATGATATAAACAAGTGTGGGATACTGAGACACTTAAGTAGGGGTGTATTTATGCAGGATCATTGCTGTGTGCTTGTGGACACTTCCTCCGGGTGTTCACAAAGTTCAGCTCCCACATTCAGTGTAATCTCTCTCCATCAGTGAAGTGGTTTTGATAAGCTGCCTGTCTGGACTATTGCTGTGTACCTGACAACATACAGAGACCCTAAGTTACCTGAGTATACTGTACAATTGAGTTGTGTTTTTAAGACTTATTAAAATGTTAAAGCTCTCTGTCTGTTGCAGTACCTGGAATCCTTATCTTGAGCCTGTGGTGGTAATAATAGTAGATACTATCTGCAATATTGCCAACTGAAATGTACAGTTTTCAGAGACAATTACAGAAAGTGCCTCACACTGACAGTTACAGCTGCCTAAACATTTTGGGGATTCAGTTCAGATTGCGACCAATGCATCAGGGTTACTATATTACCATAACATGGTGATTACTGGGAGTTACCAGTGGAGAGGACAGTGTAGATGTATCAGGGTGTACTGGTGGCGTGGGGTGGCGTGTAGTGACGTGGGGTGGCGTGTAGTGACGTGGGGTGGCGTGTAGTCACGTGGGGTGGCGTGTAGTGACGTGGGGTGGCTGTCTGTACCTCTACACGTTGTTGTCATTTGTTGTAGACGCTGATCACAAAGACCGTGTGTCTCCCTCTCAAACCTTTGTAAGTATCACATTTGATCCATACGTGTGTTGGACATACTGTGATATATAAGTATTGTGTTTTTCTTATTTAAAGTCAGTTTGTCTCATCCACTGGCTGACAGCAACGTTTGTCAGACATCATGACAACCACTAGATACTGAGAGCAGTTGAAATGCCACAGGAAATGATGAAAACAGGTTGAAATAAGAATAGTTTTAGTCGGAACGAAATCACTGAATGTGACTCATACACTTGGGAATATTTACATAAATAAGTTTGTTACGTTACGATATTCTGTTGGAGACCAGTGCTTCTTCCAAGTGGTAGATCTAATGTCACCTTTTCTCTAAAATAATATATATTCCTTATTGTATTATTTCTTTATTGAGAATAACATTGAGCATAACGTCTATGTAAGGAATATAATGAATTCATTCTACACTGCGTATAATTATATCTGTATTGATATTTGGTATGTTATGGAAAGTACAGTTTTGGGTGGTGGTATGCACCAGCAACTGTACATAATATAATGTTATATGTTGCGTGCACAGTAGCTAGCCTCCAAGATTACTTAATGTCATAAAATGTTATATGCCACCATATTCTGTGTTGATATCGCACATCGGAAATTAGAAAGTGAAGCCAGCATTAGCAGGAGGCCATAACAGCCTGTTTATGGTCCAATGTGTACATAATTCACGACTACAGAAATGGTATGAAATGCTGGTTGCAACTCATGGGAAAAGGACATCGTTGCAATTGTGTTGGTCTCTTGTAAAGGTTGATTTGAAGAAAATAAATTGGTAAATACACTGAATGTGGGATGCTATTAACATGGACGTTTGATCCAGGGGTCAAAGCTAGTTGTGTACAATGAGAATGTTCAAAGCAGGTCATGAAACATCCTCTTTCTCTCGACATTTACCAGACATTTTGATTCGATCTTTGCCAGATTTTAACTTGTTCTGTTCTAACTGCGGGAGTGTTCACAAGAGATCACAAGATCACTTCTGACCATAGACTTATTGGTATGGCATTATGCACAACAAATACGTAAAACACAAAGATGGTTGATATCACAACAGAATATGGATACAGCGAAAAGCAAAATGCTATATTTAATGTCGCTTCACATTATACATAAGCCGTATCAATGATTGTTAATTAATCGCTTCTCCCTGTGCTGTGTCGCCTGCTGTCGCCTCGTTCGCATGACACCACTGCTGTGTATGTCGCCATTGCTAAATGTCTGTTTGCTTTGTGTCCATCCGTGTGGCCTTGTCCACGCCGTTGCCGTCGGTGACGTCACTGACCACACAGATGCAGTATCGCAGTCCAAGTCCAGCAGTGTCCACTGCGTCGCGGTCATCACATAAGTCACGGGTTTGTATCAGCCATGTGTGGGCATGACTTGTTTGTTTGTGCAATCACTACAGTGTTGGACTTGTTTGTGCAATCACTACAGTGTTGGACTTGTTTGTGCAATCACTACAGTGTTGGACTTGTTTGTGCAATCACTACAGTGTTGGACTTGTTTGTGCAATCACTACAGTGTTGGACTTGTTTGTGCAATCACTACAGTGTTGGACTTGTTTGTGCAATCACTGCAGTGTTGGACTTGTTTGTGCAATCACTACAGTGTTGGACTTGTTTGTGCAATCACTACAGTGTTGGACTTGTTTGTGCAATCACTACAGTGTTGGACTTGTTTGTGCAATCACTACAGTGTTGGACTTGTTTGTGCAATCACTACAGTGTTGGACTTGTTTGTGCAATCACTGCAGTGTTGGACTTGTTTGTGCAATCACTACAGTGTTGGACTTGTTTGTGCAATCACTACAGTGTTGGACTTGTTTGTGCAATCACTACAGTGTTGGACTTGTTTGTGCAATCACTACAGTGTTGGACTTGTTTGTGCAATCACTACAGTGTTGGACTTGTTTGTGCAATCACTACAGTGTTGGACTTGTTTGTGCAATCACTACAGTGTTGGACTTGTTTGTGCAATCACTGCAGTGTTGGACTTGTTTGTGCAATCACTACAGTGTTGGACTTGTTTGTGCAATCACTACAGTGTTGGACTTGTTTGTGCAATCACTACAGTGTTGGACTTGTTTGTGCAATCACTACAGTGTTGGACTTGTTTGTGCAATCACTGCAGTGTTGGACTTGTTTGTGCAATCACTACAGTGTTGGACTTGTTTGTGCAATCACTACAGTGTTGGACTTGTTTGTGCAATCACTACAGTGTTGGACTTGTTTGTACAATCACTACAGTGTTGGACTTGTTTGTGCAATCACTACAGTGTTGGACTTGTTTGTGCAATCACTACAGTGTTGGACTTGTTGTAGGCTTTCAGTAAATGTAAACATTTGGGAGAAATGTCAAAGTGGGGGAAGTCATAAAACTGACGTCTACACTAAAAACTACACTTTGTTCTGGATAGTTATGATATTCCAATAACATACTACATATTTTATTATGAGACTGAAGCCAATACCCCAAAGAGTTTTTCTTAAAAATACAAACTTTTTTATCTTGTTTTGCTCTGAAGCTTGAAACTTTGCAAGGCAACATTTTATATTATCAACATGTTTCCATTGGTTTGTAATTTCAGTAGCATTTACTCATGATTGAATACATTGATGGTATTGATATTATTTTAGCATCAATAGATATTTAGGCTAACTATGTGTTCCACAAAGTTTACGTCTTTAAAATAAGCATAATGAAGTATTAAATAAATGAAAAAGTATTATTAGCAAATCTTTAATTAGCAAATGGTGGTTTGATTAGCTGTTTCCTGTGTGTGATGTAAGTTAATTTACAAAGCTTATACAGTTTAATACATTTGGGTACTGTTTTGCTGCCTGCTGTAATCTGATTTTCCTTTTGTATGGTTAGTTGATTGAGTCACTGATTGCACAGACCCAAATGTAATGAACTGGATTGAAAACGTTGACTTTGATCCCATTTGTAGTATCAAAGTGAATGTGCAGTAGTTGTGTTATGTGTGTTATATATAATGTGTTATGTTTGGTTCAAAGCACATTTTAACTACATTTGCAAGTTAAAATTCTGTGTAGTTTTCGATGTTGCGATTAATGAGTATTGATATTTTGCCTTAGAAAATTTACTGACCACATTCGATTAGTTATTATTAAATCCAGTTTTGGTTACATTATGAATAACAATGCAGAAAGCTTATGTGTAGAAAATAACACAACAACGTGATGTGTGTGTTAGCTGTATATGTAGCTCCTGTTTGTGTGGTTGTGTTGCTCATCCTTAATTCTTGCCTGCTTCCTTCCATTTAGTCTCTGTCTCTCCCAACCCCATCTCTCCACCTCTCACTCCCTTCCTCCCACACTCTCCCTTCCTTCCTCCTTTCAACCCTTTCCACTCTCAGTCAGTCCTTCCTACTCTCCATCCCTTCTCTCCAACCTCCACCATCTTCCTCCATCCATCCCTGTGTCCCTCTGTCAGTCCATCTTTGTGTCCCTCTGTCAGTCCATCTTTGTGTCCCTCTGTCAGTCCATCCCTGTGTCCCTCTGTCAGTCCATCCCTGTGTCCCTCTGTCAGTCCATCCCTGTGTCCCTCTGTCAGTCCATCCCTGTGTCCCTCTGTCAGTCCATCCCTGTGTCCCTCTGTCAGTCCATCCCTGTGTCCCTCTGTCAGTCCATCCCTGTGTCCCTCTGTCAGTCCATCTTTGTGTCCCTCTGTCAGTCCATCCCTGTGTCCCTCTGTCAGTCCATCCCTGTGTCCCTCTGTCAGTCCATCCCTGTGTCCCTCTGTCAGTCCATCCCTGTGTCCCTCTGTCAGTCCATCTTTGTGTCCCTCTGTCAGTGCATCTTTGTGTCCCTCTGTCAGTGCATCTTTGTGTCCCTCTGTCAGTCCATCTTTGTGTCCCTCTGTCAGTGCATCTTTGTGTCCCTCTGTCAGTGCATCTTTGTGTCCCTCTGTCAGTGCATCTTTGTGTCCCTCTGTCAGTGCATCTTTGTGTCCCTCTGTCAGTCCATGTGATGGTTACAGTTTGATGAGTATCTTTGATTTATGCAATGTTGTTGTATTATTGTTCTGATCTACCTTTGCACCTAACACTGCATCCGTTGTACTTGTGAAGTGTACAGCTGTTGTACTTGTGAAGTGTACAGCCGTTGTACTTGTGAAGTGTACAGTCGTACTTGTGAAGTGTACAGCTGTTGTACTTGTGAAGTGTACAGCTGTTGTACTTGTGAAGTGTACAGCTGTTGTACTTGTGAAGTGTACAGCTGTTGTACTTGTGAAGTGTACAGCTGTTGTACTTGTGAAGTGTACAGCTGTTGTACTTGTGAAGTGTACAGCTGTTGTACTTGTGAAGTGTACAGCCATTGTACTTGTGAAGTGTACAGCTGTTGTACTTGTGAAGTGTACAGCTGTTGTACTTGTGAAGTGTACAGCTGTTGTACTTGTGAAGTGTACAGCCGTTGTACTTGTGAAGTGAACAGCCGTTGTACTTGTGAAGTGTACAGCCACTGTAGTTTGGTGTCTCATATTGTTCGCTTTGAAACCTTGCCAGGAATGATGCAAGAACACTTGAGTT
Organism: Ridgeia piscesae; assembly: GCA_025642075.2. Classification (NCBI taxonomy): domain Eukaryota; kingdom Metazoa; phylum Annelida; class Polychaeta; order Sabellida; family Siboglinidae; genus Ridgeia; species Ridgeia piscesae. Next base: position 102,502 of record JAODUO010001755.1, read on the forward strand.
GGACGCTGGTATTTTAAGGCGTTCCTGTGGGATTGAGATCATGTTCTCATCACACGAACACAGTAATGAACTTTAGCTATGCTCAGACTGGGAGAATCGCATGAATTTTGTATGCAGTGGGAGACAGTCTGCTCTCTGCAGGGAATCATGTCTACAAGAGTGCATGCATTAATTCACAGCCGCATGCTTGCATGTCACAGCTACACGTGTCATTGTGGAATGTCTGCTACAGACCTTTGTAAAGTCTGGTCGTTTTCATCGTAAAATCTTATGATAAGCTACATCCATATGGCAGTATGTAATATGTGTAAATGTATGCTACCAAATGTATTTAAAAATAGGCTTTAATGTAATTTGACCATTGTCAGATTTTGTTAGGTGTGAATATGTCATTCTGAATTTGTTTACTATTTTGAAGAGGTCAAAATGTTAAAATTATTTTTTTATTATATAATTTATGCTATACGATATGACTTTAGTATAAAAACAACCAGTCTTTGTACCTTCAATTGATGTTCTCAAACCTTCTCATATCATTATCACCATGACAACACTAGTGTGTTTCTTGCTATCACCATGACAACATTAGTTGTGTTTCTTGTTTTCCGTGAAGTCAGTGTTTCTGTCCTGACTGTTATTGTTAACACAGACAGAGGCGTTTGAGTGTCATGGAGCACTCCACCTTGCAGTGCCAGTCAGACAGAGTCCCCCCCCAGTTGTTTCCAGTAGTCGGCTCCAGGCAGTCTGCCAAGTAGCACCCACCTTCCACAAAATACTATTGGAAATGACCTACCGCAATATCAGATACCGTACGCTACCTAATAAGTGCAGGGTGCGTTGTTTGAACATTCAATAATGGCCAGCATTTTTCTTACACCAGTAGAAAAACAAAAAAGCTTTGTTTTAACTGTCCAATATCTGATGGCACTGTCCCAGTTGATATGTCATACCAAATGGAGCAGCCATATTTCTTTTAATTGCCCTATGCAGATAATGTCATATCTCGCAAACTTAGTTGAGAAAGTGTATCATACAGTGATTGGAGAAACACATTTTGTTCACTGAAAATGTGGCTAGGACATGTTTAAAACTACGAATTTTTAATGGAGATAGGCGCATTTAATTGGTAGAATACGGCACCTTGTAATGTTGGGATGCAAAGAGAAATAAACTCTCTATCGAAAAACAACAGTGTTTTATTGTGTTGAGAATTTTCCTGTGATATCATTCCAGATAATGTTGAAATTACAAAAATATAAATGCAAAGTGGCTCTTCACAAAATGTTGTGTACTCGAAGGTTGAAGATCAGTGACCCAGACTTGTGATGAATTAAGTCGCTTGAGGAAGAACTGGTAAATGCAGTTGGACAGCAGTGAAAATAACTTGTACAGCTGCACATTCACGCACTTGCATACATGCATGTGTGCGTGCGTGCATGCATGCATGTGAATGAATATTCATAATCCTTGTTCATTCTCACACACAATTCATGTGAAAACAGAAATATGCTCGATGCGTTTCAGGATTCGAATGGAAGTCTGAGCTCGCGCAAAGAGGTGGATTATGGGAAGTTTTACACGTCTAGTTATCTCGAGAAGTCGTCCGGCTCGTACAAGCGGGGACCGTCTATCAACCCTCCCGCTGGCACCAAGTCACCCCACTTCCACAGGCCAGGTGGGTGTCCATGTCACCCATACTGTCACACTAACAGTGTCACCCTAAATATGTCATCACTATCGTAGTCAGTTCATTGTACACATTTCATGTATAGTACAGATTGCATCTTTACAGCAAAAAATATGTGTTAATTAAAACTAATTTGATTGTTGTTGTTGTTTATTAAGATTGGCCTTAGCAACCAGCGTTGTGTAGACACTTGTTATTTCAGGTGAAACATTCAAATTAAGGTGATGAAAGTTGCATTGCAGTTACTATATTTCACTAAGACAGATTTCGACTCCGAACTGTTTTGTTAAAAGTAACTGTAATTAAGCCTTTAGATCTGACGTAAATTGATGATGTAGTGACAAGTGATGTGACGTCTCCTCCACTCACCCGTTTTATTGTCAACAGTATCACCAATGTGTATTAACAGATATTCCACTCAAATGGTGATGCTGTTGTAACAATTAATTGTTACCACAAACCAGTGACAAACAACTCTCTGTTACCCTTTCATAACTAACATATATTGATATAGCACAGTACCACGTCCACTGAGGGTCATTCAATGTGTCACTTTACTGAGGTCATTGTACCTATGACCTAATTATAGCTGTACGTACCTTATTCCTGTTGCCTGAAAACTGCAATGTTTGTGTTGTGGACCCCCTGGGGGCGCCACCAACATCACCCTAGGGCGCCACTGGTAGATTTTTTGCAGTTTGCCAGACATAGTTAATGAACTCCAGAACTGTCTATAGTTAGATTTCCTACAGGACAACAATCATTGGTGCCCTGGGCTGTGACTTAATACATGTATATACAGCGTGTTTATGCTCAACGTGTAACGTGTGATAATTACAGTATATTTAATTTGTGTAATTTTTAATATTAATTGAATGTTGGTATGAATGCAAATGCTTATTACATTGTATGACATGTTTTATTATTAGTTTGCTGTGTTAGTTTGACTGTATGTGTAACCTATATCATGATTTGGTTCAATTACATAATATCAAATCAGTTAATGTGTGGTGTCATTTGACACTAGCTAGGTACACGTGTGATATTTTATAATCAGCCACACTGTATCTTTTAGAAATATAATTAGGTTTGTCATGTTGGACTAACCAGATGTGTAAAAACGTTGATTACACATTTATTAATCATGTGACGTTACTGAATATGGATCGGTTTATTCAATATGATTAAAACAAATATACAAGATAATATGAATTATATCAGTACAATTTGTTTATAACCATGAAAACAATTATTGTAATTATTTGTATATAATTGTTGTAATTAATTACAAACAAAAACTTGAGTTGTAATAATGACACAGTTTCGACAACCACAACGTTTGTCTGCAGTCAGCTTTTACCACTGCTGCTACCTGGGGCTGTCCCTGGAACCATGGAGAGTAGTGCAAGAGTTGCAAGATACCAAAATAACTACCCTTTGATGCTGTCATCAAACCCAGCAACACCTCCAGTCATAATCTATATTAACCCTTTCCATGTTTATTTAACACTGCATAGCTAAATCAAACTCCACTTGTTTGTTGGTACAAGTTGACTTGTGTCACGGTCAATTTCCTCTTTTGGATCAATTGAACGTGTAGTTTCTTGGCTTCCTTCCGTTGTCAATTTACAATTACTCTGCGGGTTATCTTGCAGGCGAGTTTGGTTAATCCAGTTCAGGTTTTCTACCAAATAATTGGACTTGCATAAGAAAAAATAAAGTGTGATACAGTTGATGTGCACGAACCAGTGTTTGTTGGAAGGTAGGATTGGTTGCATATTTTGGTTGCTAGGTTTAACCCATGCATCCAGCTGTGTTTACTTGAGAAACCAACTTTGTTTTCAGCTAACTTCTCCTACAGCAGTGTCAAGAGAGACTTTGTTGTGCCAATGCAGAAAGGTAAGAAACAGTCCGACTGTGTACATTTGGACACACCATACCTGCATGTAGGGTGTAGACGTGTGTTTGTGTGTAGTGTGTAGTGTGTAGTGTGTAGTGTGTGTGATCTGCACGGCAAAGTGGTTAGTAAGAAAATGTTAGGGAAATATGTGAAATAAAGTTTTATTCACATATCTTCAGCATTTTTTTACTGATAAAGTGAAGCAAACTTTAAAAGTGACGTTTTGAGAAACAAATATGGGTTTACTGTACATTTTTAATCTGTAATTTTGTATTGTATTTGTTTTCGATCATCTATTGAAGAAAATGTACTGAACATTGAAAGCTAAGAATATAAAACATGCATTGTTGACAAAATCACAACATTGATGGACAAGACCTAGAGAGCTATTTTTAGCTCACTTAACACCTACGGGTAGTTTGTCGTGGCCAGTCACATTTGTGACATCAACTGTTGGATGAGGGGAATAGTTCTGGTGGAGGTCAGCCACACTGAGCTCTGCGAAATGGGAACACCCTTGTGGGAAGTAGACACCCGCTGGCTGCCACTCCCAAAATCCCTACCTAGATTGAGCATTCCCAGCTGTCCTCCGCAGCACATAGGCCCGGCTCCCTCTGTGTCGACCCCCCTTGTCCCAGGTAGTTTCCCTGGAGGTGGGAGAGATTGTATGCATGAATATCCCTTGTTGGCATGTGTAGTGGGGAGGTTCACTTGGTTTGTGTGAGACAATGTGTGCGCGTCTAGTCAGTCACTTGTCCTGGCTGACAATGTATGCGCGTCTAGTCAGCCACTTGTCCTGGCTGACAATGTGTGCGGGTCTAGTCAGCCACTTGTCCTGGCTGACAATGTGTGCGGGTCTAGTCAGCCACTTGTCCTGGCTGACAATGTTTGCGGGTCTAGTCAGCCACTTGTCCTGGCTGACAATGTTTGCGCGTCTAGTCAGTCACTTGTCCTGGCTGACAATGTTTGCGGGTCTAGTCAGCCACTTGTCCTGGCTGACAATGTTTGCGCGTCTAGTCAGTCACTTGTCCTGGCTGACAATGTGTGCGGGTCTAGTCAGCCACTTGTCCTGGCTGACAATGTTTGCGCGTCTAGTCAGCCACTTGTCCTGGCTGACAATGTTTGCGCGTCTAGTCAGCCACTTGTCCTGGCTGACAATGTTTGCGGGTCTAGTCAGCCACTTGTCCTGGCTGACAATGTGTGCGGGTCTAGTCAGCCACTTGTCCTGGCTGACAATGTATGCGCGTCTAGTCAGCCACTTGTCCTGGCTGACAATGTATGCGCGTCTAGTCAGCCACTTGTCCTGGCTGACAATGTTTGCGCGTCTAGTCAGCCACTTGTCCTGGCTGACAATGTTTGCGGTCTAGTCAGCCACTTGTCCTGGCTGACAATGTTTGCGGGTCTAGTCAGCCACTTGTCCTGGCTGACAATGTTTGCGGTCTAGTCAGCCACTTGTCCTGGCTGACAATGTTTGCGTCTAGTCAGCCACTTGTCCTGGCTGACAATGTTTGCGGTCTAGTCAGCCACTTGTCCTGGCTGACAATGTTTGCGGTCTAGTCAGCCACTTGTCCTGGCTGACAATGTTTGCGGGTCTAGTCAGCCACTTGTCCTGGCTGACAAATGTTTTTGGGGAAGGGTCTAGTCAGCCACTTGTCCTGGCTGACAATGTTTGCGCGTCTAGTCAGCCACTTGTCCTGGCTGACAATGTTTGCGCGTCTAGTCAGCCACTTGTCCTGGCTGACAATGTTTGCGGTCTAGTCAGCCACTTGTCCTGGCTGACAATGTTTGCGGTCTAGTCAGCCACTTGTCCTGGGCTTTGGGACAATTTTTTGCGGGGGGGTCTAGTCAGCCACTTGTTCCTGGCTGACAATTTTTTGCAGTTCGTCTAGTCAGCCACTTGTCCTGGCTGACAATGTTTGCAGGTCTAGTCAGCCACTTGTCCTGGCTGACAATGTTTGCGCATCTAGTCAGCCACTTGTCCTGGCTGACAATGTTTGCGCGTCTAGTCAGCCACTTGTCCTGGCTGACAATGTTTGCGTCTAGTCAGCCACTTGTCCTGGCTGACAATGTTTGCGGGTCTAGTCAGCCACTTGTCCTGGCTGACAATGTTTGCGGGTCTAGTCAGCCACTTGTCCTGGCTGACAATGTTTGCGGGTCTAGTCAGCCACTTGTCCTGGCTGACAATGTTTGCGGGTCTAGTCAGCCACTTGTCCTGGCTGACAATGTTTGCGAGTCTAGTCAGCCACTTGTCCTGGCTGACAATGTTTGCGGGTCTAGTCAGCCACTTGTCCTGGCTGACAATGTTTGCGGGTCTAGTCAGCCACTTGTCCTGGCTGACAATGTTTGCGGTCTAGTCAGCCACTTGTCCTGGCTGACAATGTTTGCGGGTCTAGTCAGCCACTTGTCCTGGCTGACAATGTGTGCGTGTCTAGTCAGCCACTTGTCCTGGCTGACAATGTGCACAGGTCTAGTCAGCCACTTGTCCTGGCTTGAAATATAGTTTGGTTAGAAAACAAGTGGTAATTGACACTTAAATTCACTTTGGCATTTTGTATTCATAAAAAATACTCTTATAATTTGTATTTTTTAATTACACAAGGATTATTATTGAAGTAATTAAGAATGCCAATTATTTCAATTCCATAAATAAAAATTTTGTTAAAAATATATTTCAAATAATTACGTCACTGACGATAACATTAAACATTTTGTAATATGTATGTGTGTATATGTATGTGTGTTATATATATAGATATATATATATATAATATTGTTTATATATATATATATATATATATATATATATATATATATATATATATATATACATACAAAAACACCTCAGTCTTTTTCTTCAAATTGTAAATGAAGAATGACAAAATTGGGAAAACTTCTACCATAGTGTAACTTCAAAAGATCCATAATTTTCAATAAAATGTCATTATTCGTGTAGAGAGAAACAGTCATGTCCACCCCGATGGGGGACAAAGACAAACATCTGTGGGGTGGTACTTCTTCACCCTCTGTCTGGGAGGACAGACATTGTACTGTCCTACCCAGATGAAACCAAAAGACAAACATCTGTGGGGTGGTACTTCTTCACCCTCTGCCTGGGAGGACAGACATTGTACTGTCCTACCCAGATGAAACCAAAAGACAAACATCTGTGGGGTGGTACTTCTTCACCCTCTGCCTGGGAGGACAGACATTGTACTGTCCTACCCAGATGAAACCAAAAGACAAACATCTTGGGGTGGTACTTCTTCACCCTCGGGCCTGGGAGGACAGACATTGTACTGTCCTACCCAGATGAAACCAAAAGACAAACATCTGTGGGGTGGTACTTCTTCACCCTTGGCCTGGGAGGACAGACATTGTACTGTCCTACCCAGATGAAACCAAAAGACAAACATCTGTGGGGTGGTACTTCTTCACCCTCTGCCTGGGAGGACAGACATTGTACTGTCCTACCCAGATGAAACCAAAAGACAAACATCTGTGGGGTGGTACTTCTTCACCCTCTGGCTGGGAGGACAGACATTGTACTGTCCTACCCAGATGAAACCAAAAGACAAACATCTGTGGGGTGGTACTTCTTCACCCTCTGTCTGGGAGGACAGACATTGTACTGTCCTACCCAGATGAAACCAAAAGACAAACATCTGTGGGGTGGTACTTCTTCACCCTCTGCCTGGGAGGACAGACATTGTACTGTCCTACCCAGATGAAACCCAAAAGACAAACATCTGTGGGGTGGTACTTCTTCACCCTCTGCCTGGGAGGACAGACATTGTACTGTCCTACCCAGATGAAACCAAAAGACAAACATCTGTGGGGTGGTACTTCTTCACCCTCGGCCTGGGAGGACAGACATTGTACTGTCCTACCCAGATGAAGACAAAAGACAAACATCTGTGGGGTGGTACTTCTTCACCCTCTGTCTGGGAGGACAGACATTGTACTGTCCTACCCAGATGAAGACCCAAAAAACAAACATCTTGGGGTGGTACTTCTTCACCCTCTGCCTGGGAGGACAGACATTGTACTGTCCTCCCAGATGAAGACAAAAGACAAACATCTTGGGGTGGTACTTCTTAAACCCCCGGCCTGGGAGGACAGACATTGTACTGTCCTACCCAGATGAAACCAAAAGACAAACATCTGTGGGGTGGTACTTCTTCACCCTCGGCTGGGAGGACAGACATTGTACTGTCCTACCCAGATGAAGACAAAAGACAAACATCTTGGGGTGGTACTTCTTAAACCCCCGGCCTGGGAGGACAGACATTGTACTGTCCTACCCAAAATGAAACCAAAAGACAAACATCTGTGGGGTGGTACTTCTTCACCCTCTGCCTGGGAGGACAGACATTGTACTGTCCTACCCAGATGAAACCCAAAAAACAAACATCTATGGGGTGGTACTTCTTCACCCTCGGCCTGGGAGGACAGACATTGTACTGTCCTACCCAGATGAAACCAAAAGACAAACATCTGTGGGGTGGTACTTCTTCACCCTCGGCCTGGGAGGACAGACATTGTACTGTCCTACCCAGATGAAGACAAAAGACAAACATCTATGGGGTGGTACTTCTTCACCCTCTGTCTGGGAGGACAGACATTGTACTGTCCTACCCAGATGAAACCAAAAGACAAACATCTGTGGGGTGGTACTTCTTCACCCTCTGCCTGGGAGGACAGACATTGTACTGTCCTACCCAGATGAAACCAAAAGACAAACATCTGTGGGGTGGTACTTCTTCACCCTCTGCCTGGGAGGACAGACATTGTACTGTCCTACCCAGATGAAACCAAAAGACAAACATCTGTGGGGTGGTACTTCTTCACCCTCTGCCTGGGAGGACAGACATTGTACTGTCCTACCCAGATGAAACCAAAAGACAAACATCTATGGGGTGGTACTTCTTCACCCTCGGCCTGGGAGGACAGACATTGTACTGTCCTACCCAGATGAAACCAAAAGACAAACATCTGTGGGGTGGTACTTCTTCACCCTCGGCCTGGGAGGACAGACATTGTACTGTCCTACCCAGATGAAACCAAAAGACAAACATCTATGGGGTGGTACTTCTTCACCCTCTGTCTGGGAGGACAGACATTGTACTGTCCTACCCAGATGAAACCAAAAGACAAACATCTATGGGGTGGTACTTCTTCACCCTTGGCCTGGGAGGACAGACATTTACTGTCCTACCCAGATGAAACCCAAAAAACAAACATCTATGGGGTGGTACTTCTTCACCCTCGGGCTGGGAGGACAGACATTGTACTGTCCTACCCAAGATGAAACCAAAAGACAAACATCTGTGGGGTGGTACTTCTTCACCCTCTGTCTGGGAGGACAGACATTGTACTGTCCTACCCAGATGAAACCAAAAGACAAACATCTGTGGGGTGGTACTTCTTCACCCTCTGTCTGGGAGGACAGACATTGTACTGTCCTACCCAGATGAAACCAAAAGACAAACATCTGTGGGGTGGTACTTCTTCACCCTTGGCCTGGGAGGACAGACATTGTACTGTCCTACCCAGATGAAACCAAAAGACAAACATCTATGGGGTGGTACTTCTTCACCCTCGGCCTGGGAGGACAGACATTGTACTGTCCTACCCAGATGAAACCAAAAGACAAACATCTTGGGGTGGTACTTCTTCACCCTCGGGCCCGGGAGGACAGACATTTTACTGTCCTCCCAGATGAAACCAAAAGACAAACATCTATGGGGTGGTACTTCTTCACCCTCTGCCTGGGAGGACAGACATTTACTGTCCTACCCAGATGAAACCAAAAGACAAACATCTGTGGGGTGGTACTTCTTCACCCTCTGGCCCGGGAGGACAGACATTTACTGTCCTACCCAGATGAAACCAAAAGACAAACATCTTGGGGTGGTACTTCTTCACCCTCTGCCCGGGAGGACAGACATTGTACTGTCCTACCCAGATGAAACCAAAAGACAAACATCTTGGGGTGGTACTTCTTCACCCTCTGCCTGGGAGGACAGACATTGTACTGTCCTACCCAGATGAAACCCAAAAAACAAACATCTATGGGGTGGTACTTCTTCACCCTCTGCCTGGGAGGACAGACATTGTACTGTCCTACCCAGATGAAACCAAAAGACAAACATCTTGGGGTGGTACTTCTTCACCCTCTGTCTGGGAGGACAGACATTGTACTGTCCTACCCAAAATGAAACCAAAAGACAAACATCTGTGGGGTGGTACTTCTTCACCCTCTGCCCGGGAGGACAGACATTGTACTGTCCTACCCAGATGAAACCAAAAGACAAACATCTTGGGGTGGTACTTCTTCACCCTCTGTCTGGGAGGACAGACATTGTACTGTCCTACCCAGATGAAACCAAAAGACAAACATCTGTGGGGTGGTACTTCTTCACCCTCTGCCCGGGAGGACAGACATTTTACTGTCCTCCCAGATGAAACCAAAAGACAAACATCTATGGGGTGGTACTTCTTCACCCTCTGTCTGGGAGGACAGACATTGTACTGTCCTCCCAGATGAAACCAAAAGACAAACATCTATGGGGTGGTACTTCTTCACCCTTGGGCCCGGGAGGACAGACAGTGTACTGTCCTCCCAGATGAAAACCCAAAAAACAAACATCTATGGGGTGGTACTTCTTCACCCTCGGGCCCGGGAGGACAGACATTTTACTGTCCTGCCCAGATGAAACCAAAAGACAAACATCTATGGGGTGGGTAAAAATTTCTTTCCCAAAAACCCTCGGGGGCCCCCCCGGGAGGACAGACATTGTACTGTCCTACCCAGATGAAACCAAAAGACAAACATCTATGGGGTGGTACTTCTTCACCCTCTGCCCGGGAGGACAGACATTTTACTGTCCTACCCAGATGAAACCAAAAGACAAACATCTATGGGGTGGTACTTCTTCACCCTTGGGCCCGGGAGGACAGACATTTTACTGTCCTCCCAGATGAAACCAAAAGACAAACATCTATGGGGTGGTACTTCTTCACCCTTGGGCCCGGGAGGACAGACATTTTACTGTCCTCCCAGATGAAACCAAAAGACAAACATCTATGGGGTGGTACTTCTTCACCCTCTGCCTGGGAGGACAGACATTGTACTGTCCTACCCAGATGAAACCAAAAGACAAACATCTATGGGGTGGTACTTCTTCACCCTCTGCCTGGGAGGACAGACATTGTACTGTCCTGCCCAGATGAAGACAAAAGACAAACATCTATGGGGTGGTACTTCTTAACCCTCGGCCTGGGAGGACAGACATTGTACTGTCCTGCCCAGATGAAACCAAAAGACAAACATCTATGGGGTGGTACTTCTTCACCCTCTGCCTGGGAGGACAGACATTGTACTGTCCTACCCAGATGAAACCAAAAGACAAACATCTATGGGGTGGTACTTCTTCACCCTCTGCCTGGGAGGACAGACAGTGTACTGTCCTGCCCAGATGAAACCAAAAGACAAACATCTATGGGGTGGTACTTCTTCACCCTCTGCCTGGGAGGACAGACATTGTACTGTCCTACCCAGATGAAACCAAAAGACAAACATCTATGGGGTGGTACTTCTTCACCCTCTGCCTGGGAGGACAGACATTGTACTGTCCTACCCAGATGAAACCAAAAGACAAACATCTATGGGGTGGTACTTCTTCACCCTCTGCCTGGGAGGACAGACATTTTACTGTCCTCCCAGATGAAGCCAAAAGACAAACATCTATGGGGTGGTACTTCTTCACCCTCTGCCTGGGAGGACAGACATTGTACTGTCCTCCCAGATGAAACCCAAAAAACAAACATCTGTGGGGTGGTACTTCTTCACCCTCTGCCTGGGAGGACAGACATTGTACTGTCCTCCCAGATGAAGCCAAAAGACAAACATCTTGGGGTGGTACTTCTTCACCCTCTGCCTGGGAGGACAGACATTGTACTGTCCTCCCAGATGAAACCAAAAGACAAACATCTTGGGGTGGTACTTCTTCACCCTCGGGCCCGGGAGGACAGACATTGTACTGTCCTACCCAGATGAAACCAAAAGACAAACATCTGTGGGGTGGTACTTCTTCACCCTCGGGCCCGGGAGGACAGACATTGTACTGTCCTCCCAGATGAAACCCAAAAAACAAACATCTTGGGGTGGTACTTCTTAAACCCTCGGCCTGGGAGGACAGACATTGTACTGTCCTGCCCAGATGAAACCAAAAGACAAACATCTGTGGGGTGGTACTTCTTCACCCTCGGCCTGGGAGGACAGACATTGTACTGTCCTGCCCAGATGAAACCAAAAGACAAACATCTGTGGGGTGGTACTTCTTCACCCTCTGCCTGGGAGGACAGACATTGTACTGTCCTACCCAGATGAACCAAAAGACAAACATCTGTGGGGTGGTACTTCTTCTGTTTATGATATAGTCCTGAGAGGAGAAATACCAGAGTGGCTTCTTGATGTCGCACTTTCAGCATGTATGGAATATCTGCAGATGAGCAGTCAGTGCATGTGTTGATTGGCAGTGTTATGTTGTGCATGTGTTGATTGGCAGTGTTATGTTGTGCATGTGTTGATTGGCAGTGTTATGTTGTGCATGTGTTGATTGGCAGTGTTATGTTGTGCATGTGTTGATTGGCAGTGTTATGTTGTGCATGTGTTGATTGGCAGTGTTATGTTGTGCATGTGTTGATTGGCAGTGTTATGTTGTGCATGTGTTGATTGGCAGTGTTATGTTGTGCATGTGTTGATTGGCAGTGTTATGTTGTGCATGTGTTGATTGGCAGTGTTATGTTGTGCATGTGTTGATTGGCAGTGTTATGTTGTGCATGTGTTGATTGGCAGTGTTATGTTGTGCATGTGTTGATTGGCAGTGTTATGTTGTGCATGTGTTGATTGGCAGTGTTATGTTGTGCATGTGTAGATTGGCAGTGTTATGTTGTGCATGTGTTGATTGGCAGTGTTATGTTGTGCATGTGTTGATTGGCAGTGTTATGTTGTGCATGTGTTGATTGGCAGTGTTATGTTGTGCATGTGTTGATTGGCAGTGTTATGTTGTGCATGTGTTGATTGGCAGTGTTATGTTGTGCATGTGTTGATTGGCAGTGTTATGTTGTGCATGTGTTGATTGGCAGTGTTATGTTGTGCATGTGTTGATTGGCAGTGTTATGTTGTGCATGTGTTGATTGGCAGTGTTATGTTGTGCATGTGTTGATTGGCAGTGTTATGTTGTGCATGTGTTGATTGGCAGTGTTATGTTGTGCATGTGTTGATTGGCAGTGTTATGTTGTGCATGTGTTGATTGGCAGTGTTATGTTGTTATTTGTGTCAAATGTTGTGCATGTTGTGTTTTTGTTGTCATGTTAGTCTTTATTTGATGTGAGATTCCCCTGTTATGTTTGCATTGGAATTTCAGTGTTATGTTGTATTTAATTCATGTTATGTGTATTGTTATTCATTATGTTTGCATGTGTAATATGTTATTTGTCATTTTATCATGTTATGGCATTTATTGGATTTTGTTGTGCATGTTTATGGCCCAGTTTAATGTTGTCTGTGAGAAATTCTGTTATGTTGTGCTGTGTTGATTTGGCAGTGTTATGTTGTGCCCTGTGTTATTATGTTATGTTGTCATGTGTAATTATGTTATGTTGTCATGTGTTATTATGCAAATTTATATAATATATATATATATTTGTTATGTTTAGTTATTATGGTGTTAGTATAAATATGTTATCTTAAAATACATTTACGTTTGTTTACGTTGTCATTGTCGTGTTGTATAATCATCGCACTGTAAGTCACTATTGGCCGGCACGATTTGTTGTCACCCTGTGTCATCTTTGATTTGTTGTCACCCTGTGTCACCCTGTGATTTGTTGTCACCCTGTGTCAACCTGTGATTTGTTGTCACCCTGTGTACTCTTTGATTTGTTGTCACCCTGCGTCATCCTTTGATTTGTTGTCACCCTGTGTCACCCTGTGATTTGTTGTCACCCTGTGTCACCCTGTGATTTGTTGTCACCCTGTGTGACTCTTTGATTTGTTGTCACCCTGCGTCATCCTTTGATTTGTTGTCACCCTGTGTCACCCTTTGATTTGTTGTCACCCTGTGTCACCCTGTGATTTGTTGTCACCCTGTGATTTGTTGTCACCCTGTGTCACCCTGTGATTTGTTGTCACCCTGTGTCACTCTTTGATTTGTTGTCACCCTGCGTCATCCTTTGATTTGTTGTCACCCTGTGTCACCCTTTGATTTGTTGTCACCCTGTGTCACCCTGTGATTTGTTGTCACCATGTGATTTGTTGTCACCCTGTGTCACTCTGATTTGTTGTCACCCTGTGTCACTCTTTGATTTGTTGTCACCCTGCGTCACTCTTTGATTTGTTGTCACCCTGCGTCATCCTTTGATTTGTTGTCACCCTGTGTCACCCTTTGATTTGTTGTCACCCTGTGTCACCCTGTGATTTGTTGTCACCCTGTGATTTGTTGTCACCCTGTGTCACCCTGTGATTTGTTGTCACCCTGTGTCACTCTTTGATTTGTTGTCACCCTGCGTCATCCTTTGATTTGTTGTCACCCTGTGTCACCCTTTGATTTGTTGTCACCCTGTGTCACCCTGTGATTTGTTGTCACCCTGTGATTTGTTGTCACCCTGTGTCACCCTGTGATTTGTTGTCACCCTGTGTTATCCTTCCTGGCTGTACTCCGTGTTGTACTACGCGTCTAGTTCAACTACAGCACAGTCTAGTTCAGTGTGTAGGATCAAGTACAATGCAAGACACCAATAACACAGCGTCTTCCATTGAATGTCTAATGCATGTGATCTTTCTTCCCTCGCTCCCTGCACCCGCCTGTCTTCCCTAACAGGAATCATGACAGCCCTAGGTAGGTGGTGTTTCTTCCCACTCTTTGTAATATTGTGTCGTGTGATCTGTTAGAAACATCGACATTGTTTCTGTTCTGGAACTTATGGAAATGTATGGAATTGTCGAGAAACCACTGTTTTATATTTTACTGATTGTGTAATTAATTGTTAATTGCATACGTCCTTTGATCACGGATAAGAAACTTTATTATTTGACATTGACTAACTGTTGCATTGTGGGATATGTCATCTGACCTTGCCAGAGGCGTGTGTCCTTCAAAGCTCCCACATTTATAAAATGCCATTTTCCATCAACATAGTGACAGAACTCTCACTGGGGATGTGCTCGTGGCTGTCTGACTAGGTATTAGTGTAAATGTGCCAGTTATCAGACAGTGGGACTCAGACAGCTCAGTGACATTATAAAGACGTCAGTATCAGTCGCCATGGTGACAGCTCCAAAGTGTAGGAGTAAAGCAGTGATACTGACTCACGAGTTGGTTCCACTCATTCTGATATCATTTTATTTTAATTGTTAAGACCAAGCATTAGATAACCAGCACATTTGCTTTACAAATTCACAGAGAAGATAAAATTGAAGTATTCATGATCCATTTTGAACCTGAGCCACCAGGGGGGGCTTGGGTTATATTTGTAAATCTACTATATTTGTGATATTAGTTATTCTGTAAGTAATCTCCCCTGTGCTTTGAAATTATATTTATAAAAAAACCATGAATTACTAATTTAGAAGAGACTTTGCAGAATGTATGGCAACAAGGGACGACAGGATCCCTCTAGTAACTAATCCATCAGGTGTGATATCATCACTTGTCGACTCAGGCACTATTGTGAAATGTTAGATGCTGTCTGTCTGTCTGTCTGTCTGTCTGTCTGTCTGTCTGTCTGTCTGTCTGTCTGTCTGTCTGTCTGTCTGTCTGTCTGTCTGTCTGTCTGTCTGTCTGTCTGTCTGTCTGTCTGTCTGTCTGTCTGTCTGTCTGTCTGTCTGTCTGTCTGTCTGTCTGTCTGTCTGTCTGTCTGTCTGTCTGTCTGTCTGTCTGTCTGTCTGTCTGTCTGTCTGTCTGTCTGTCTGTCTGTCTGTCTGTCTGTCTGGCATCTTACTGTAGATGGTATTTTTATTGCATTAAGTCAGTTGGTCAATATTGGCCCTTGTAAAAATCTTGTTCTCTACAAAAACCCACATTGGTCAGTCAGGTGGTCAAGCGAAGACATTTCTAGTGGACATTCTGACATGATCTCTTCTATGTGCAGGTTCAACAACAACTACAACTACTACAACAACTAAAACCGTTATCAAGAAGGACGTAGGATCGCCCCCACTGAATAAAGAGGAACCAATCAGATTGTCTCGTTATCCCGATGCACAGAAGGCCGACCGTGTGCCGGCTATCGAGCGAGATGATTGGCCGGCCCCACCAGAACCGGCCGCAGCCTACCCGGAACTACGTACGTTATAATTCGCAGTTAATGACACACCTGTATGTTAATGACATACCTGTACGCAGCTGTTAGTGGCCCACATGTAACAGTCGGTTATCATCGAGCTCAAGTAATAATAATAGTAATTGTAAAACTTCTATAGCTCCTAAATCCTTCAACATATTCAGGCTCAGAGACGCAACAACCAAAATCATTTAGCTAGTCGGGCAAAAGTCGTCATTGGAGCATGGAACCACCGAAATCTGTTGGTGGAAAAGCAATTTCAAAAAAATATGTTTTCAATTTCTTAAGAAAGGTGTCTATAGTTTTATAAGATTTAATCGCAATAGGGAGTTGAGTCCAAATTGTTGGCGCAGCCACAGAGGAAGCACGTTTACCAATATTCAGCGTATTCAGGATGATTTAAGTATGTATGTTATGCTAGCAATGATCACAAATGCTTGTTAACAACAAATTAAGTTAAAACAGCTAAAAAAGGTTAAGTTGCATTCATTGTTTTCTGTTCCAATTAAACTCACCGATGAGGAACACGTAAATGAACATATTGTTTCTGCACACTACAAAGGGGAAGATTGTGACCATAGCCTGTCAGTGGCTGCAGCACGGACATTACAACATTTACTATACTCATGCACGACCATTATAACATTCTATGCAATCATGCATGAATATTACAACATTTACTGTAATAATGCATGGTCATTACAACATGTTTTGCAATCATGCATGGACATTACAACATTTACTGTAAGCACACATGGATACTACAACATTTACTATAACCATGCATGGACATTACAAATTTACAACATGTTCTGCAATCATGCATGGACATTACAACATTTACTGTAATAAACAGAGACATTACAACATTTACTATAACATGCTATGCAATCATGCACGAATATTACAACATTTACTGTAATCACACACAGAGACATTACAACATTTACTGTAATCATGCATGACCATTACAGCTTGTTCTGCAATCATGCATTGACATTACAACATTTACTATAATCCTGCACTGTTCTTGTAGTTCGTGAACATCGACGTCGCCATCCATCACGTCGCAAGTCCACCGATCTTGTTGACGGTGGCGCCCCAGTGGCAAACAACGGCGACATAGTCGACGAAGATGACGAAGTGTCGGAAGAGACGGAACCAATCGACCCGAAGATGGTCAAGGAGATCGAGACGCTGAACAAGATGGCCGACGACAGTGGCGCCGCCAAGGTGATGCTGAGGGAACTGGAAAAGAAGAAATCGGAAGTGTTGGTGATCGATCCCCGGAGCGCCTCGCGGACGCCGTCAGCGAAGAAGGAGCCGATCTTTGGAACGCGTTACGAGTCGCCAGTCTATGCTTGTGAGTGCTCGTATTACAGATTTCTCAATGTTGTCCTGTGGGAAGATGGCTGCCTTCAGGTCCTGTCACCTCGTCACTTCTTGTGGATACTGCCAGTGCTCCCATTCATTCATGTAGGCATAAACAACTGTAAATTAATGGGACAGATTATTATTGATTGCGTGAATGCTAGCTGCATGAATGTATTTAAAAACAAAGTAGACATACATGTATACACAATAGTAGTATTGGTAGTTGACTTGCTACATTGAACATAGCATTTATTCTGTGATATGAAATGTACGCTGATTGTTGGGTTGATGTGTTGACAGCGCCCTCTAGAGTCCTCGATGCACGTACACGCATGCACTCGATGGACGACAATCTGATAGGAATCAAGTATCGATCGTCGACGTTGTGTAGTGCTAATTTCCCAGGTGAGTCCTGAAATGTTTATGAATTTGTACACTTTTGAATAAGCTACTACACGTTTTGTTACATTCTTGAAATAATTTAAATCCCATCAGATGTTGTAACTTATGGAGTGAGTAACATTGTGGCTCATTCATATTGAAATAAAGAAAGGTGCAGAAAACTTCCACCAGGCAGATCTACAGGTAAATATCAGTCAAAATGTTGTCACATATGTTTGAGGATTTGTAGTATTTTGTGATATTTGTTATGTTTATGTCGGTGTACTGTAGTGAATACTTACTAATGCTGACGAGGGATTGGTTCATGTAGCAACTTTGCTGCAGATATTGTGCTTTGTTTAAAAACAGCATTTGTCAGGTACAAAAACAACATCGTGTAATACAACAGGCCAGACCAACGTATTGTGTTTTTTACTGACAGTCTTGGCTTCGGAGCAGTTATGAAGGATTAGTAATTTATGTCGGCTTGCAACTTTGGCTGCCATCACAATGGTTATGTTTGCTGCTGTATTGATTATTCTGAATGGCAAGAGAAATATGTTGCTGCCTTCCTCCTCATAATACCCTGTCTGTCTAGCTGAATCAATAGCACATGGTTTATTTGTGACTGTATCGTTTATTGATAATGCTACAGAATGTGTCGTGAAACATCTGTACCTTATTAAGCAGTTTACCCACAGTACAAGTGTGAAGTCAGACTATTTGTTATAGTTAGATTGTGTGGCATAGAGTCAACTGTATCATGGTATCTCAACCACTGAAATATGTTTCCAAAGTCTGGATTTTGTTATGTTGAAGACTGTCATCTTTTTATTGTTGCTAGGTAATATATGTTTCCAAATTTTGTCAGTGATTTCCACTAGAAATGTGTAA
This sequence comes from Ridgeia piscesae, assembly GCA_025642075.2. Taxonomy (NCBI): domain Eukaryota; kingdom Metazoa; phylum Annelida; class Polychaeta; order Sabellida; family Siboglinidae; genus Ridgeia; species Ridgeia piscesae. The sequence goes on from JAODUO010001755.1 coordinate 121,086, forward strand.
CTTGTTAATTGCCACACATTCACATGTCATAGCAATCATTAAAACAGATGTCAAAGTAAACAGATGTCATCACGTGATATTGACATGACATTTGCTTGAGATAACAGTCAAAGTAAACAGATGTCATCATGTGATATTGACATGACATTTGCTTGAGATAGCAGTCAAAGTAACATATGTCATCATGTGATATTGACATGACATTTGCTTGAGATAACAGTCAAAATAACATATGTCATAATGTGATATTGACATGACATTTGCTTGAGATAGCAGTCAAAGTAACATATGTCATCACGTGATATTGACATGACATTTGCTTGAGATAACAGTCAAAGTAAACAGATGTCATCATGTGATATTGACATGACATTTGCTTGAGATAGCAGTCAAAGTAACATATGTCATCATGTGATATTGACATGACATTTGCTTGAGATAACAGTCAAAGTAACATATGTCATAATGTGATATTGACATGACATTTGCTTGAGATAACAGTCAAAGTAACATATGTCATCATGTGATATTGACATGACATTTGCTTGAGATAACAGTCAAAGTAACATATGTCATCATGTGATATTGACATGACATTTGCTTGAGATAACAGTCAAAGTAACAGATGTCATCATGTGATATTGACATGACATTTGCTTGAGATAACAGTCAAAGTAACATATGTCATCATGTGATATTGACATGACATTTGCTTGAGAAAACAATCAAAGTAACATATGTCATCATGTGATATTGACATGACATTTGCTTGAGATAACAGTCAAAGTAACATATGTCATCATGTGATATTGACATGACATTTGCTTGAGATAGCAATCAAAGTAACATATGTCATCATGTGATATTGACATGACATTTGCTTGAGATAACAGTCAAAGTAACATATGTCATCATGTGATATTGACATGACATTTGCTTGAGATAACAGTCAAAGTAACATATGTCATCATGTGATATTGACATGACATTTGCTTGAGATAGCAGTCAAAGTAACATATGTCATCATGTGATATTGACATGACATTTGCTTGAGATAGCAATCAAAGTAACATATGTCATCATGTGATATTGACATGACATTTGCTTGAGATAACAGTCAAAGTAACATATGTCATCATGTGATATTGACATGACATTTGCTTGAGATAGCAGTCAAAGTAACATATGTCATCATGTGATATTGACATGACATTTGCTTGAGATAACAGTCAAAGTAACATATGTCATCATGTGATATTGACATGACATTTGCTTGAGATAACAGTCAAAGTAACATATGTCATCATGTGATATTGACATGACATTTGCTTGAGATAACAGTCAAAGTAACATATGTCATCATGTGATATTGACATGACATTTGCTTGAGATAGCAATCAAAGTAACATATGTCATCATGTGATATTGACATGACATTTGCTTGAGATAACAGTCAAAGTAACATATGTCATCATGTGATATTGACATGACATTTGCTTGAGATAGCAGTCAAAGTAACATATGTCATCATGTGATATTGACATGACATTTGCTTGAGATAGCAATCAAAGTAACATATGTCATCACGTGATATTGACATGACATTTGCTTGAGATAACAGTCAAAATAAACTGTGTAAAGATTGTTTAATTAAACAGATTTTGGTGGACCAGCTGTCAGCACAGACGTAGTTTGTTCTGCGTAATATAATTTGGCAATAACAATGACTTTGTACCTTTCAAAATGCTACGATCTCTGGGATTGTTGCATATGATATAAGGCTGTGTCCTTCACCTGATCTCCTGGCCATCATAACCCGTAAATGTTTTATTATTGGATGATGTATATTGTGTTTTACACAAGATATCACCTAATCTTAGTTGCAACATGCATCCTTCTCTGCAGTGTGTCATGTAGACAGAGATGTCCCTTCAATACAGGGTTGTGTGCACCGTGTCATTGTTTAGGTCTATTCAGTCCTGCACGATTTCTGCATTTGATTGGATGGAGAATGCAGTTGCTGGTTCAGCTGCATGAATTATAAAACCTCATTTGTGTGAATGTATTAACTATGTGTAAAACTGTAGTCCATTTGTGAAAACTTTTTTAGTCAAATTGTTGGACGAAGTTACATACAATGTTAAATGTTGTATTTGGTGTGACTTGTAGTTATAATAGTAGTTCTTAAATAAGTTGTCAGTGCTAATCAAATCGGACTAAATTGTTAGTATCACTTAAATTAGCATAACTTTACTCAGTAGAAGTAGAACTTAGTGTGTTTAACATGTGTATGTTATAATGATCTAGATAACTAGTCAGATGTAATGTTATTTACTAATATTAACATATAAAATACGAGAGAATTATATTACACGTTGATGTTGTAGGTTGAAGAAACCTGACAGTAATTTAGAATTGAAAAAATTTCAAATTGCATCAAACAAATGCAGATATTTTCACTTGACCCAGCAGATGTGAATTAATGTGATTGCAAATTTGGGATAGTAGCATTATGTAACATACATCAGAGATGTTAGTCTTTGTGACAGAAACAAACCAGAGCCTGTGAATATAAACAGGGACCAGGAGGGAGATTTACCACAACCGGATATTGCTTCCTGTGGGAGGAAAAGTCGCCTTGAATCAGGGCTTTATGCAGGACCAAATTAAATTAATTATTGCCAGTCACACATGTTTTGGTGGACACATGGATGTTAACTGTTAAGCCAGTTTACAAACTTTAAAATGTGTCTGATGACCTGAAATGGACTACAAACACACACATGATACTATTTACACTCACTTCTAAGGCATAACTGACAATATCTATGGTTTTGGAACACCTTTTTTGCGCCATTTTTTACCCGTTCACCCATATTTCTACCCGTCCACAACTGTTTTTACCCGTCCAAATGACGGGTGGACGGGTCTCTGCATAAAGCTATGCCTTGAATTACTAAATTGACAGACCAATCAGCTTGGACTCTGGTCAGATTTGGGTTGCACCACTTTGATGCACAATCAGTTTGGCCTTGAACCATCGTTTCATTTCTAACAGCATGGCCGTTAGTTGCCTGAACATTATGGAAAATCAGAACATAACCACAACTATATATGAAGCTTGTCGACTGATTCAGTAAGATAATGAACTCGTACAAAAATTTGTCATTATGCAGAATGTGTTATTAAGTTAAAGGAGGATTTTTTAAAATGCTAAAGTCCACCACCGCATCGCAGAAGAGACTATTTCTATGACACACCAGTGAAGTAAGTTGTCTCGGTGGCGTGCTCTGGTGTTGACAAGTTTCGCTATACTAGATCATTGGTATAGAGTGGAGATGGTTTTAAAGAACATTAAGTAGAGTGCTATGGCTCAGGGGTAGAGCTTTGGACTCTCGACTAAGAGGACCCGGGTTCGAATCCTGTGCTGCTGTGTTAAAACCTTGGGCAAGTTTGTTCACTCTACTTTGCTCCAGTTCAGATGTATAAACGAGTATCTGGCTATTATAGACAGTGGTGGATATGCACGAGCAGCCTTCGCGCATAAATTGCAGCATATGGCTGGATGCGTCCCAGAGAAGTTGATATGGCGTCTGATTGAACAGGTCTGTCAGGGAAGTAAAGTGTAAAGCGCTTTGAGCAATCCTGAGGATTGGATACTGCGCTATATAAGAACTTACCTTTAAGTCTGATTGAAGGACCCACAAGAGGCAGTATCATGTAACCCCAGTTAGCTTTCGGTGATATGGATGTGACTCAGACTGCAAGAAAGTCAATGTCTTATCCACAGTAATATGTAGGATAACTAAATTAAGCAGAAGTGACTGTAGTCGGTCAGATATTGCTGACATACCCGCTGTTATGATTGCTGACATACACCAGCTGACATTTCTCTCGTGTTTTCAAGAAAATAAGGTGACCTTCCGTGAAAATATAGCAGCATATGTATTCCCCAGAGGGCTGTAGACTTGCCAAGAGTTGAACTGCTTGGAGGCTACTGTAATTGTGTTAAGTCAAATATTCTCAGTTGTATAACAAACAACATTTACATTTGCAGAGATGCACAAAGAAATGTCTTTGAAACTGCAAAACAGTTTCTTGCATCATCTCCACCAGTTTTGTTACCTACAGTAACTTGTATAAATGTATAGGATGCATTCCCCCTTTACAGTTCTGGCAATCAACCCATGCATGAATGGAAACCCTAGGGAGAGGGTGACACCCATGGTGTCAGGGGGAACTAAAAGGGCATAGTTTGCAGGCATTCAGCTCAAGTTTGCATGTGCATGTTGCATGAAATCAGTTGCATGTTCTCTGCAGGATATCATTGACATTAATTGTCTTGATTTGATTGTCAGATTGGTGCAGTGCTGCTTTCTAATCCTTCATTGTATTACTTGTTGTGTAATGAACCAAATATGGCATTTCTCTTAAGTATAGCTGGAAATTACAACAAAAGTCAGGAAGTACATTCGGTCACAATACAGGTGTTTTGTTGAACATTATAAACTGACAAAAAGGCCTATTATTTTTATATAACACTTTTAAAACAATGTTTTCGTATTCGTTAACGTGGAAAAAGTGTTTTGATTGCATTGACAAAATCTACAGTATGGGTGATAACTTCTAAATTACATGTACCCCCCCAGGTAATGCATAATATGGCACTCTTTATATTGATTTTTGTTATAATAATTTATGCCACAATAATTTTATACATGTCCGCTTTGTAAATTCTTATTTTGATTAGGTTGGTAGTGCTTTATTGTGTCGCTGCTGACGTTTCAAACACTTCTTACTTCCTGTGTCTTCATCAGATCAGATTATTGTTCTAATGAAGAATGCTTTACTACAAAAGTCAGTCACATTCTGTGGTTGCAGCAGCAGAAATATGCAGACAGTTTTCATTACTGAACCGGTGAGAATTTTTTAAAACATGGAGCTGGATGAACTGGTCATCGAGTGGCTTGGAGTATTAGTTGTAGTTCTAGCGTTTGTTTTACTATCTGTTCCTGTGCGTTTTTCTCCGCGTCAGTCGACCGACGCAGCCTCGGGGCCTACATCGACGAGCGGCCAAAACCGCCCATTCGCAACTACACAGGTAACTGGGTTATGTTGTCATGATGATGCAGCCCAGCTTGTTGCGCTGTTCCGTTACCATGGCAACCATTGCGGCGGGTGTGTTCCTCATAACAATTGTTTATTGTTTGAGGAAGACTTCGTATAAAGTACCTGGTCTGTTCTGCATGGCTTTTAAATTGGGACTGAAGCAAATGCAAATTGATTGCATTCACAAAGAAGAACATTTGTGGTGTGTCTCATGCAAGTGGCTGAATGTTTTCTTTCCATTTTTGTAACACTTGTGGTCGGACACATTGGTCATGAAATGGGTTGACATTTGTAAAATGTCTGTCCTGCTCAGATTCACAGGTTAAGTTTTACATCAAGAGAAACAGTCACATGTGCCACACTAAGTGATGTGTTTTATATGAAGAGAAACAGTCACATGTGCCACACTAAGTGATGTGTTTTATATGAAGAGAAACAGTCACATGTGCCACACTAAGTGATGTGTTTTCCAATAAATAATGACTATAAAGTCCTACAAGTAATGCTTGAGATAGTTTTGGGTGTCCTCTGTAAATAACACACATTTTGTTACCCACTATCAAATAATAGATTAGTTTGATGCAAAAAGTAGTTTTTAAGTAATTTCCAAGTATTAAAAAAACCAGACAGATTTATTGAACCATTTGTTTAAATATTTCACATGTACGAGTAATATTTCTTAGGTTAAAGCAAACGTAGAGACTATTGACTAAATCACTGCAACAGGTATTTCTAAAACTATCTAACTACTGTGCTTACAATTGTAAGGTTGCATACATAGCTTTATGTCGTGTGCGCGATCTTTTATTCATATAGATGTACGGCATTGTAAGTTTGATTAAAAAGAAATAGTTGTTTATATGACATGCATCCATTTCATGACCAGTGCATTCGTAACACAACTGATACACAAAATTGTGCCACAGAATTTGTCTTGGGAAATTATTTTATGAGAAACAACATTCTACAAGATGTTTATGTACTGTTAAAAGTTCTTACAGTAGGCCTCTCAGGAGGTGAGATAGCTGTTGAGTACTGAAGAAGAAATGTAGGAACATTGTTGCCGCTATGTTGTTCTCTGTGGTTGGTGACGGAACAGGGTGAGGAACTGAGGGGTAATTACCCTGTGAGCAAGTTAGGCCATACGCTATAGCGCATTGTCATTCTTGTGTTGTAGCTATCTAATCCTGGTGGTGGTAATACACACTATCTCCAGCATGAGTCGTTTGACACGGTGAAACAATAGAGTCAAAACAGATGTCCTTGTCTGATCAAACTGATTAGCATGAAATGGCTAGCATTTGAAATGATAACACCAGTTTGTTTCAGAAATGTTGCAGAAAGTAAGGTAGTTGGTGACATTTTGTGGATTTTTATGTTCTACAAAGTATTTTTTGCTAATTTTGGACCATGTTGATTTGGCTTATACAAGATCCTGTCATGATTCAGTTATTGTCTCGATGCAATAATATACTGCAAGTCCATTGTCATATGTCTAACCGTAATGTCCATTGTCATGTCTAACCATAATGTCAATTGTCATATGTCTAACCGTAATGTCCATTGTCGTGTCTAACTGATATATCCATTGTCGTGTCTAACCGTAATGTCCATTGTCGTGTCTAACCGTAATGTCCATTGTCGTGTCTAACCGTAATGTCCATTGTCGTGTCTAACCGTAATGTCCATTGTCGTGTCTAACCGTAATGTCCATTGTCGTGTCTAACCGTAATGTCCATTGTCGTGTCTAACCGTAATGTCCATTGTCGTGTCTAACCGTAATGTCCATTGTCGTGTCTAACCGTAATGTCCATTGTCGTGTCTAACCGTAATGTCCATTGTCGTGTCTAACCGTAATGTCCATTGTCGTGTCTAACCGTAATGTCCATTGTCGTGTCTAACCGTAATGTCCATTGTCGTGTCTAACCGTAATGTCCATTGTCGTGTCTAACCGTAATGTCCATTGTCGTGTCTAACCGTAATGTCCATTGTCGTGTCTAACCGTAATGTCCATTGTCGTGTCTAACCGTAATGTCCATTGTCGTGTCTAACCGTAATGTCCATTGTCGTGTCTAATCATAATGTCCATTGTCGTGTCTAACCGTAATGTCCATTGTCATATGTCTATCCGTAATGTCCATTGTCTTGTCTAACCGTAATGTCCATTGTCTTGTCAAACCGTAATGTCCATTGTCGTGTCTAACCGTAATGTCCATTGTCGTGTCTAACCGTAATGTCCATTGTCGTGTCTAACCGTAATGTCCATTGTCGTGTCTAACCGTAATGTCCATTGTCTTGTCTAACCGTAATGTCCATTGTCGTGTCTAACCGTAATGTCCATTGTCGTGTCTAACCGTAATGTCCATTGTCGTGTCTAACCGTAATGTCCATTGTCGTGTCTAACCGTAATGTCCATTGTCGTGTCTAACCGTTATGTCCATTGTCGTGTCTAACCGTTATGTCCATTGTCGTGTCTAACCGTAATGTCCATTGTCGTGTCTAACCGTAATGTCCATTGTATTGTCTAACCGTAATGTCCATTGTCGTGTCTAACCGTAATGTCCATTGTCTTGTCTAACCGTAATGTCCATTGTCGTGTCTAACCGTAATGTCCATTGTCGTGTCTAACCGTAATGTCCATTGTCTTGTCTAACCGTAATGTCCATTGTCGTGTCTAACCGTAATGTCCATTGTCATATGTCTAACCGTAATGAGCAATGTCTAATCTTTTGATAAAAAACACGCCTCTCATCATTAACAAAATAAGACAACTGAACATGTTTGATTACTCAGTGAGTTCAGTCTTTCACACTATACATCTGAACACTAAAGTTTCTGATTCATGACAGGCTAATTGACTGGAACAGTTTTAATAAGTGAGAAGGCCTTGTACCTGGCTAGTTGTTAGTTTCATTGAGTGCCATTCAAAATGGCCATTGATGTGAGCTGTTTTATTGAAAGAAATAATTACTGGTGTTTGATTCAGTAGTGTTTTGGTTTGGCTGATCATGGACATCGACTGTTCAGGGCAAGAATAATTGAAACTTGCCTTGGCTCTAAGAATAATGTAGTTTAATCTGGTAACTGTGTGTTTGGTTGTATCTAGCCTCTGTAGTGTTCTGTGTAGTGTCTGTCTGCCTGTAGTGCTATCTGACTTCTGTACAGTTTTTCCGCTTGCTTTCGGGGCACTTCCAAAGGTTCTTTATTCACTCTGGGGACCATTTCATATTTCACCAATCATAAATGTTATATAGGTTTTGATAAAAAGATACATAATGAGTTTTACAATAACCATAACATGCCACATGGGTTTGGTACAGTATCTCAGTAAATAACTGTTTTAAGAATATAGTTTGAAAACTAGGGAATCAGGATTCCTGTGGGATAATGTGGGTTATTTATTTAATTATTAGTTTAATACAGTATGTTTTAAATAAATAATGTATACTTTTAAAGGGCATTTTAGATATATGTATTTATTTTATTTTTAAAGATATAATGTATCATTTTAAAGGACGTCTGAGATATAGTATTTATTTATTAAATTAAAAAAAAATTATTTATCATTTTAAAGAACATTATACACTGTATATATTATATATTTATTTGTCATATTTCATTTTATTACATATAGGCACTACGTGACTCAATGCCAGAACATATTCCTATTTAACATGAAATTTATTTGCATGTTGAAAATGGCAAAGAAAGCTTTGTGGTTATTAATATTATTAAAAGTGTGCAAGATTATCCCTGTGGCAGCTACATTTGTTGGGCCAAATGACAGTGATAACCTACTTACTGTAATGCTCATTACAGACACCCAGGGCCTGGCTGGAGTTTCTCTCTCAGGTCAAACCTAAGTAGTGCCACACATTGACCTGTGACATTTGTGTACACATAGGTAGTTCTGACTGTGACATTTGTGTACACATAGGTAGTTCTGACTGTGACATTTGTGTACACATAGGTAGTTCTGACTGTGACATTTGTGTACACCTAGGTAGTTCTGACTGTGACATTTGTGTACACCTAGGTAGTTCTGACTGTGACATTTGTGTACACCTAGGTAGTTCTGACTGTGACATTTGTGTACACATAGGTAGTTCTGACTGTGACATTTGTGTACACATAGGTAGTTCTGACTGTGACATTTGTGTACACATAGGTAGTTCTGAACGTGACATTTGTGTACACATAGGTAGTTCTGAACGTGACATTTTTGTACACATAGGTAGTTCTGAACGTGACATTTGTGTACACATAGGTAGTTCTGACTGTGACATTTGTGTACACATAGGTAGTTCTGACTGTGACATTTGTGTACACATAGGTAGTTCTGACTGTGACATTTGTGTACACAGGTAGTTCTGACTGTGACATTTGTGTACACATAGGTAGTTCTGACTGTGACATTTGTGTACACATAGGTAGTTCTGACTGTGACATTTGTGTACACATAGGTAGTTCTGACTGTGACATTTGTGTACACATAGGTAGTTCTGACTGTGACATTTGTGTACACATAGGTAGTTCTGACTGTGACATTTGTGTACACATAGGTAGTTCTGACAGTGACATTTGTGTACACATAGGTAGTTCTGACTGTGACATTTGTGTACACATAGGTAGTTCTGACTGTGACATTTGTGTACACATAGGTAGTTCTGACTGTGACATTTGTGTACACATAGGTAGTTCTGACTGTGACACAGAGAAATATATAATGTCACACAACTAATCTATATTTGTGAAGTTAACACTATTAAATAAACGTGGAAATTAGTTGCCAATGTAAACAGTGTTTTAATTTTTGATATTTTCCTCCACAATATGTCTTCCCAACAGAGCAAAATATTCTGTCTGGTCTACACAGTTGCTGGTAATCAGTTGCTCTTGCACTCTATGTAACTAATGTTTTGTGTGAAATTATACAATAAAGTTGATTACCTAGTAACATTTGTACGTTGGAAAATTTATTAGGTGTGGCGTGAAATGTGTGTTCTTCTGTTAATTATATTCTTATAATTCTAATAATAAATAACCCATTGACTCATTACTTATTACGGCTATTCAGTCCATCTAGATTTTTTTTTCTTCTAAATCTTGTATTATTCCAATTTCAAAAAGGGTATCATAGAATGTAAAAATACAGGAACAAAGTTGACTGATCTGCTGAGTTTCCTTAGAAATACAAGACATTACAACTTTTTGGGTGCAGATTGTAAACTTTGTAGTATATTTCATTAATACATTGATTTCAAGATGGATTTGAAATAAAGGAACCCAAGCAATAGCTACTTATGTGACCCAAGTAACCCAATCACTGTGTCCTCATTCAAATACTATACATATACTCAAAACGACAAGTGACACAGGCTAACAGAATCAAACAATGTTTCATGTTATTATTTGACATCCGACCTGATTGATTTTATGAAGAAGCAGATGAAGTCACACAACATCCAATGATACCTTACGTTTTAAAGACGGCGGTTCGTGGATTATGTAAGCGGAAGAACATATATTATACAAAGCCACCCATACACTTTTCTGTTGTTACTACAGGGTACACATAATTCATACGTGACACTTGTACAGAAATCTTTATTTTGAATTTAAATATTTAAGTGTGAATATTTTGTTACATAATCATGAATAACAAACATCGTAGATTTGTGACGTGTAAAAAACGAAACTCTTACAGGGACACCAAATCAATCAATCAATCTTTATTTGGAATTGTATAATTACATACAACATTAACAACCTTAGGAATCAACAAAATAAAATACAATTCCAGGGTGACACTGGAGCCAATTAAGGCTGTAACCAATTTGTTAATTGTTTCAATGTGAAGTACAAATAATTAAAACAAGTCAACTGATCCATATTTTGCCTGTCATGTGTTGCCTTAAGTCAGTGGAGTGACGCGTGAAGTGAACTGAACCCAATCAGAAATATCAACAACGTGGCAGAAGTTGTAGTGGTGTCCTCTTGTGCATAATTTAAGAACCACATTTTGTATGGTGGCTGGGCATACCCACCGATAACATTTCTTTGTCTCATCTAACATTGTTTGACTAGAGTCGTCTAATGTCAGAATGTGCGCAGTTGTTTGTGCACTTGCTTGGGTTTACTAACTGTCAACTCTTGTCAGCTCAGTTGACTGGTGACATCCCAGGCAACATTCACCTGGCAGGTGTTAGTGAGACACATATATATTGTACTAATGGTGTACCCCAGGTATGTCAGTTTGCACAAATACGAATTTAAGAACCAGTTCGGTGAATGTGACTTGCTTGCGGGAAGGATTGCTATGTGTTGTACAGATCTGTACGATCTAATGGCTGCCAGGATCTGTGCAAGATCAATTGGGCTTTGTCTAAAGCCGTCTTGTTCACAGTAGTTGGAAAGAGACTTGTTCACAATCGTGTCTGTTTTGTAAACGTGTAACATTGTGAACTGCTCTTCTGTCTTTGTCTCATCTAGTTTCAACCCTTTGCTACTGTTTTTTTCAGTTTAAACTACACAAATTTAGACTGAACAACTGGTTTTTGTTAACCCTGCCTGTGCATACATATTTTTAATATAAATATAGCTGAAATGTGTACAGTATTAATATAAATTAATTACAAAGTTTCTTATTTAAATAAATGTAACACCACAATTATACGAATATGCGTTATGTGATTGTTAGTAATTGAACAGACTATTTGTTGCAGTAAGGCAAATATTATTTACGTGTTGATGGAATTTAAAGTTTATATGCCTCTGTGTGCAAATCTTCTACTTAGACACTGTCCCATGAATCCTAATGACAAACACAGCCTGTGTTTTTTGCCAGTTTCATCAGCATGGTGAAAAAGTTAGTCCTGCGACATCAAGAGAGAGCATTTTGTAAAGTGTCCGAGCTTGTTTCAGGGACGAAGCCTGGCTACAGTTTGGCAGCGAAGTCGGCTACCATTGATGCAACCAGGAGCCTCACATTTGTAAGTTCAGCCTTATTGTCAAGGTTAATACTCGAAGATACACAAAGAGTTGGTTATCTCAAGCAGATGGTTCAGAATTAGTCAAATATTTGTGAAACAACAAACATGAGGTTGTTTTGAAAGAAATGTGTTTATTTGAGACAAACGCGAAACGTTTGAGCTCATAATTTAAGAAGTTAAAACTACCAAAATTCTTGAGAAACTGCATGTGACAATTCCTGTTGCTACGTAATTATCTGTTATGAGGCAAAACACTTGAAACTTCTGAGCTTATTGTTATGGAAATTCTATGGAGGAAACCATGCGGTTTTGAGAAAAACATGCTGGTTTTAGTCCTTTGAGCTGAAGGTTCAGTGGAACTTATCGCATAACTGAGTTTGCTGTCCGCCATTACTGGTAGCTCCCAAGTCTCAGAAACCATTGAGGATATAGTTTATAATTTTGTTGCTGTTGATCATTTTGAAGGCCCCAAAACTAGTAAAATTATGTTTTTCAAAACACTGATGTATGTTGTCTCTAATTTTGCACAAGTGTCTCTTAGAGTACATAACTCCATCTTGACTAAAACCACAAATGTCCTGTTGCTACATTCACAGAGTTTCTGGTCATCTCATATGAATGACGAGATAATGTGCCAGTCAGATGATCACGATGAAGAGGCAGTGACTATGATTCACTCAAACATTTCATTCATAATTACAAACTCGGTATCTAGTGCAAAAAATATTAGAAATTCTTCAGGTCCTGAAAAATCAAAATTTACACCAGTATGTAGCTTTACAAATTTGTTGTTAATGTGAGATTGCAAGCATTGTTGTGTCTCCTGGGTGTGATGTGTCACACGCAAGTGTTTGCTGTGTTCTTTGAGAATGTGTTGACGACTCAATGTGTGTTTATAGGATGGTCTCGAGGAGTCGCTGGAAAGAAGTGCAAGAAACGGTAGCGCTGATGGACTAGAACGGAGATACCACAGTACGTGTCACCTCAAATATTCTCCCCAGCAAAGACATCCTAAGATTGTTATAGTCGGCACAATTGCACTGGTTGAGTTTGCTAACATTTTACTACAATGTTGGGAAATATGTATACCGTATTGTCCCTAATAGACGTGCACTACCTAATAAACGCCCATAACCAATTTTTAGATGTGAAACAGTCCATGAAATTTATTTAAGGCATGATGCAAAAATGCAACAGAGTAAACACTACAATTGATGGTGCGCAGACTAGTGTTACTCCAAAATAGTAATAGTGGGTAGGGCAACCAAACCGTTACAGGTGAGACTCGGTAAATGTAAATGCTTACCACAAAGAGGGCTTATATTTTATGGTACTATCAGAGAGAGGCCGTCATATGCATCAAACAAATGGCGGATTTGTTTACATTGGATTAAACAGCGACTGTTCGCGTAGTGTCTAAATGACAACAACGAAACAACATACGGTGCCGCTTGGCATCAACCAACTTCGATAACAAGAATAAATCAGAGTAATTGTCATAAATTCATATTCATGCAGGCACATGTGTTTTAATTAATAAGCTTTACTTCTATCGATAAATCAAACAGTTGACCATTTGAATAATTGCGTCTGTTATTGACTCATGGTTCGTTACAGTTCTAGTCAGGACCACATACATCATTACGTTATCGAAATCAATATCATGTGTCGGACACTGATTTGCCGTTTCGAATGCTCATGGCCAATGCAGCTTTTACATGCAGTAAATCCACTCTATGTTCACATTACTATGTTTATTAACATTATTAAAGCAATCTGAAGAACACGTACATTGTACCGAAAGCATTATGCAGTACACATGTTGATTTAAAAAGAAGTATGTCTCGGGTCATTCATTTGGAGGCGCTGTACGTATACATACTTCAGTGGCGCCACGTTGTGGATTAGTTATCTACTCTGTTTAGAAGCCGATATAGCGGGTGATCACATTCATCCCACTTTTGAGAAATTAATAGACACGCACCCAAGCCTTCCCACTCTCGCACTGCGCGTCTATTAGGGACAATACGGTAGTTGGAGGTGTAGCAACAACTGTAAACTGTTGCTAGAGCAGCTATGCTGGTGTATATAGTGAGACCAGTCTGTACAATAGGACCAGTCTCTATACGGTGAGACCAGTCTATACAGTAGGACCAGTCTCTATATAGTACGACCAGTCTCTGTACAGTGAGACGAGTCTCTATACAGTGAGACGAGTCTCTATACAGTGTGACAAGTCTCTATAAAGTGAGATGAGTCTCTATGGAGCGAGTCCAGTCTCTATACAGTGAGACCAGTCTCTATACAATGGGACCAGTCTCTATACAGTGGGGCCAGTCTATACAATGGGATCAGTTTCTATACAGTGGGGCCAGTCTCTACACAGCGAGACCACTCTCTATACAGTGAGACCAGTCTCTATACAGAGGCACCAGTCTCTATACAGTGGGATCAGTCTCTATACAATGGGACTAGTCTGTACACAGTGAGACCAGTCTCTATACAGTGAGACCAGTCTCTATACAGTGAGACCAGTCTCTATACAGTGAGACCAGTCTCTATACAGTGAGACCAGTCTCTATACAATGGGACTAGTCTCTACACAGTGAGACCAGTCTCTATACAGTGAGACCAGTCTCTATACAGTGAGACCAGTCTCTATACAATGGGACTAGTCTCTACACAGTGAGACCAGTCTCTATACAATGAGACCAGTCTCTACACAGTGAGACCAGTCTCTACACAGTGAGACCAGTCTCTATACAGTGAGACTAGTCTCTACACAGTGAGACCAGTCTCTATACAGTGAGACCAGTCTCTATACAGTGAGACCAGTCTCTATACAGTGAGACCAGTCTCTACACAGTGAGACCAGTCTCTATACAGTGAGACCAGTCTCTACACAGTGAGACCAGTCTCTATACAGTGAGACCAGTCTCTACACAGTGAGACCAGTCTCTATACAGTGAGACCAGTCTCTATACAGTGAGACCAGTCTCTATACAGTGAGACCAGTCTCTATACAGTGAGACCAGTCTCATATACAGTGAGACCAGTCTCTATACAGTGAGACCAGTCTCTAACAGTGAGACCAGTCTATATACAGTGAGACCAGTCTCTACACAGTGAGACCAGTCTCTACACAGTGGGACCAGTCTCTATACAGTGAGACCAGTCTCTATACAGTGAGACCAGTCTCTATACAGTGAGACCAGTCTATATACAGTGAGACCAGTCTCTATACAGTGAGACCAGTCTCTACACAGTGAGACCAGTCTCTACACAGTGAGACCAGTCTCTACACAGTGAGACCAGTCTCTACACAGTGAGACCAGTCTCTATACAGTGAGACCAGTCTCTACACAGTGAGACCAGTCTCTACACAGTGAGACCAGTCTCTACACAGTGGGACCAGTCTCTATACAGTGAGACCAGTCTCTATACAGTGAGACCAGTCTCTATACAGTGAGACCAGTCTCTATACAGTGAGACCAGTCTCTATACAGTGAGACCAGTCTCTATACAGTGGGACCAGTCTCTACACAGTGAGACCAGTCTCTATACAGTGAGACCAGTCTCTACACAGTGAGACCAGTCTCTATACAGTGAGACCAGTCTCTATACAGTGAGACCAGTCTCTATACAGTGAGACCAGTCTCTACACAGTGAGACCAGTCTTAACATGGACCAGTTCTAACAGTGAGACCAGTCTCTACTACAGTGAGACCAGTCTCTATACAGTGAGACCAGTCTCTACACAGTGAGACCAGTCTCTATACAGTGAGACCAGTCTCTAAACAGTGAGACCAGTATCTACACAGTGAGACCAGTCTATATACAGTGAGACCAGTCTCTAAACAGTGAGACCAGTCTCTACAGAGTGAGACCAGTCTATATACAGTGAGACTAGTCTCTACACAGTGAACCAGTCCTATACAGTGAGACCAGTCTCTAACAGTGAGACCAGTCTCTATACAGTGAGACCAGTCTCTATACAGTGAGACCAGTCTCTGTACAGTGAGACCAGTCTCTATACAGTGAGACCAGTCTCTATACAGTGAGACCAGTCTCTACACAGTGAGACCAGTCTCTACACAGTGAGACCAGTATCTACACAGTGAGACCAGTCTATATACAGTGAGACCAGTCTCTAAACAGTGAGACCAGTATCTACACAGTGAGACCAGTCTATATACAGTGAGACTAGTCTCTAAACAGTGAGACCAGTCTCTACAGAGTGAGACCAGTCTATATACAGTGAGACTAGTCTCTATACAGTGAGACTAGTCACTACACAGTGAGACCAGTCTCTATACAGTGAGACCAGTCTCTATACAGTGAGACCAGTCTCTATACAGTGAGACCAGTATTACAGTGAGACAGTCACTATACAGTGAGACCAGTCTCTATACAGTGAGACCAGTCTCTATACAGTGAGACCAGTCATCTACACAGTGAGACCAGTCTATATACAGTGAGACCAGTCTCTAAACAGTGAGACCAGTATCTACACAGTGAGACCAGTCTCTACACAGTGAGACCAGTCTATATACAGTGAGACTAGTCTCTATACAGTGAGACCAGTCACTACACAGTGAGACCAGTCTATATACAGTGAGACTAGTCTCTATACAGTGAGACTAGTCACTACACAGTGAGACCAGTCTCTATACAGTGAGACCAGTCTCTATACAGTGAGACCAGTCTATATACAGTGAGACCAGTCTCTATACAGTGAGACCAGTCTATATACAGTGAGACCAGTCTCTACACAGTGAGACCAGTCTCTATACAGTGAGACCAGTCTCTATACAGTGAGACCAGTCTCTATACAGTGAGACAGTCCTAACAGTGAGACCAGTCTTATACAGTGAGACCAGTCTCTATACAGTGAGACCAGTCTCTATACAGTGAGACCAGTCTCTATACAGTGAGACCAGTCTCTATACAGTGAGACCAGTCTCTATACAGTGAGACCAGTCTCTATACAGTGAGACCAGTCTCTATACAGTGAGACCAGTCTCTATACAGTGAGACCAGTCTATATACAGTGAGACCAGTCTCTATACAGTGAGACCAGTCTCTATACAGTGAGACCAGTCTCTACACAGTGAGACCAGTCTCTATACAGTGAGACCAGTCTCTATACAGTGAGACCAGTCTATATACAGTGAGACCAGTCTATATACAGTGAGACCAGTCTCTATACAGTGAGACCAGTCTCTATACAGTGAGACCAGTCTCTATACAGTGAGACCAGTCTCTATACAGTGAGACCAGTCTCTATACAGTGAGACCAGTCTCTATACAGTGAGACCAGTCTATATACAGTGAGACCAGTCTCTATACAGTGAGACCAGTCTATATACAGTGAGACCAGTCTCTATACAGTGAGACCAGTCTCTATACAGTGAGACCAGTCTCTATACAGTGAGACCAGTCTCTACACAGTGAGACCAGTCTCTATACAGTGAGACCAGTCTTATACAGTGAGACCAGTCTTAACAGTGAGACCAGTCTCTATACAGTGAGACCAGTCTATATACAGTGAGACCAGTCTCTATACAGTGAGACCAGTCTCTACACAGTGAGACCAGTCTCTATACAGTGAGACCAGTCTCTATACAGTGAGACCAGTCTATATACAGTGAGACCAGTCTATATACAGTGAGACCAGTCTCTAACAGTGAGACCAGTCTATATACAGTGAGACCAGTCTCTATACAGTGAGACCAGTCTCTATACAGTGAGACCAGTCTATATACAGTGAGACCAGTCTCTATACAGTGAGACCAGTCTCTATACAGTGAGACCAGTCTCTATACAGTGAGACCAGTCTATATACAGTGAGACCAGTCTATATACAGTGAGACCAGTCTATATACAGTGAGACCAGTCTATATACAGTGAGACCAGTCTCTATACAGTGAGACCAGTCTCTATACAGTGAGACCAGTCTCTATACAGTGAGACCAGTCTATATACAGTGAGACCAGTCTCTATACAGTGAGACCAGTCTCTATACAGTGAGACCAGTCTATATACAGTGAGACCAGTCTATATACAGTGAGACCAGTCTTTATACAGTGAGACCAGTCTCTATACAGTGAGACCAGTCTCTATACAGTGAGACCAGTCTCTATACAGTGAGACCAGTCTCTATACAGTGAGACCAGTCTCTATACAGTGAGACCAGTCTCTATACAGTGAGACCAGTCTCTATACAGTGAGACCAGTCTCTATACAGTGAGACCAGTCTATATACAGTGAGACCAGTCTCTATACAGTGAGACCAGTCTCTATACAGTGAGACCAGTCTATATACAGTGAGACCAGTCTATATACAGTGAGACCAGTCTATATACAGTGAGACCAGTCTCTATACAGTGAGACCAGTCTCTATACAGTGAGACCAGTCTCTATACAGTGAGACCAGTCTCTATACAGTGAGACCAGTCTCTATACAGTGAGACCAGTCTATATACAGTGAGACCAGTCTCTATACAGTGAGACCAGTCTTATACAGTGAGACCAGTCTATATACAGTGAGACCAGTCTCTATACAGTGAGACCAGTCTCTATACAGTGAGACCAGTCTCTATACAGTGAGACCAGTCTCTATACAGTGGGACCAGTCTCTATACAGTGAGACCAGTCTATATACAGTGAGACCAGTCTCTATACAGTGAGACCAGTCTATATACAGTGAGACCAGTCTCTATACAGTGAGACCAGTCTCTATACAGTGAGACCAGTCTCTATACAGTGAGACCAGTCTCTATACAGTGAGACCAGTCTCTATACAGTGAGACCAGTCTATATACAGTGAGACCAGTCTCTATACAGTGAGACCAGTCTCTATACAGTGAGACCAGTCTCTATACAGTGAGACCAGTCTATATACAGTGAGACCAGTCTATATACAGTGAGACCAGTCTCTATACAGTGAGACCAGTCTATATACAGTGAGACCAGTCTATATACAGTGAGACCAGTCTATATACAGTGAGACCAGTCTATATACAGTGGACCAGTCTATATACAGTGAGACCAGTCTCTATACAGTGAGACCAGTCTCTATACAGTGAGACCAGTCTCTATACAGTGAGACCAGTCTATATACAGTGAGACCAGTCTCTATACAGTGAGACCAGTCTATATACAGTGAGACCAGTCTCTATACAGTGAGACCAGTCTCTATACAGTGAGACCAGTCTCTATACAGTGAGACCAGTCTCATATACAGTGAGACCAGTCTCTATACAGTGAGACCAGTCTCTATACAGTGAGACCAGTCTCTATACAGTGAGACCAGTCTCTATACAGTGAGACCAGTCTCTATACAGTGAGACCAGTCTATATACAGTGAGACCAGTCTATATACAGTGAGACCAGTCTATATACAGTGAGACCAGTCTATATACAGTGAGACCAGTCTCTATACAGTGAGACCAGTCTATATACAGTGAGACCAGTCTCTATACAGTGAGACCAGTCTCTATACAGTGAGACCAGTCTCTATACAGTGAGACCAGTCTCTATACAGTGAGACCAGTCTCTATACAGTGAGACCAGTCTTATACAGTGGACCATCTTATACAGTGAGACCAGTCTCTATACAGTGAGACCAGTCTCTATACAGTGAGACCAGTCTCTATACAGTGAGACCAGTCTCTATACAGTGAGACCAGTCTCTATACAGTGAGACCAGTCTCTATACAGTGAGACCAGTCTCTATACAGTGAGACCAGTCTATATACAGTGAGACCAGTCTCTATACAGTGAGACCAGTCTCTATACAGTGAGACCAGTCTCTATACAGTGAGACCAGTCTCTATACAGTGAGACCAGTCTCTATACAGTGAGACCATTCTCTATACAGTGAGACCAGTCTCTATACAGTGAGACCAGTCTCTATACAGTGAGACCAGTCTCTACACAGTGAGACCAGTCTCTATACAGTGAGACCAGTCTCTATACAGTGAGACCAGTCTCTATACAGTGAGACCAGTCTATATACAGTGAGACCAGTCTCAGCAGCCCCAGTTATTAAAAATGTTCACAGTTAAGGTAGACTTTGAATTTCACAACAATTTCTTCAGTGCCCTAGCAAATTATCAGTGTGCTATAAAAAGTTAACAATGGTCTACAGCCAAACTGATGTCACCAACATGTGTAGAGGTCAAGGCCAGATGACTGGGCCGTTATGTTTGCCCAAGTTCAAAGTCTGGTGTTATTAACACAAAGACTATTGGATTTAATTCGTTGTTGGCGTGTTGATATCGCTGCTATGTATGTGAAGGAGGACACACCAGTATTCAGTACTGTTGGTGTTGTTTCAGTCAGTACTGTTGGTGTTGTTTCAGTCAGTACTGTTGGTGTTGTTTCAGGCAGTGCTGTTGGTGTTGTTTCAGTCAGTACTGTTGGTGTTGTTTCAGTCAGTACTGTTGGTGTTGTTTCAGACTTGTCTCAGTCGTCTATGGAGGAGTACGATGAACACTCTGGACTACGGGTAACTACTGCACGCGTCACTACATCTTCAGTAGCACAGTACTTCATTGCACTCGTAACAGTCGGCATAAATACTGAGAAGGCAAAGATACTAGTGCACTCGTACGGGTCGGGGCATAGATATTGGAGGGGTATAGATATTGTGGCATAGATATTGGGATGGTATGCTGGGTTGGCATAGATATTGGAGGGGTATAGATATTGTGGCATAGATATTGGGATGGTATGCTGGGGTGGCATAAATACTGGGGTTATAGATATTGAGGGTATAGATATTGTGGTGACATAGATACTGTGGTGACATAGATACTGTGGTGACATAGATACTGAGGGTATAGATACTGTGGTGACATAGATACTGTGGTGACATAGATACTGGGTGACATAGATACTGTGGTGACATAGATACTGTGGTGACATAGATACTGAGGGTATAGATACTGTGGTGACATAGATACTGTGGTGACATAGATACTGTGGTGACATAGATACTGTGGTGACATAGATACTGTGGTGACATAGATACTGTGGTGACATAGATACTGTGGTGACATAGATACTGTGGTGACATAGATACTGTGGTGACATAGATACTGTGGTGACATAGATACTGTGGTGACATAGATACTGTGGTGACATAGATACTGTGGTGACATAGATACTGAGGGTATAGATACTGTGGTGACATAGATATGGGGACTAGATACTGGGTGACATAGATACTGAGGGTATAGATACTGTGGTGACATAGATACTGTGGTGACTATAGATACTGTGGTGACATAGATATTGTGGTGACATAGATACTGTGGTGACATAGATACTGTGGTGACATAGATACTGTGGTGACTAGATATGGGGATAGATACTGTGGTGACATAGATACTGTGGTGACATAGATACTGTGGTGACATAGATACTGTGGTGACATAGATACTGTGGTGACATAGATACTGTGGTGACATAGATACTGTGGTGACATAGATACTGTGGTGACATAGATACTGTGGTGACATAGATACTGTGGTGACATAGATACTGTGGTGACATAGATACTGTGGTGACATAGATACTGTGGTGACATAGATACTGTGGTGACATAGATACTGTGGTGACATAGATACTGTGGTGACATAGATACTGTGGTGACATAGATACTGTGGTGACATAGATACTGTGGTGACATAGATACTGAGGTGATATAGATACTGTGGTGACATAGATATTGTGGTGACATAGATACTGTGGTGACATAGATACTGTGGTGACATAGATACTGAGGGTATAGATACTGTGGTGACATAGATACTGTGGTGACATAGATACTGAGGGTATAGATACTGTGGTGACATAGATACTGTGGTGACATAGATACTGAGGGTATAGATACTGTGGTGACATAGATACTGTGGTGACATAGATATTGTGGTGACATAGATATTGTGGTGACATAGATACTGTGGTGACATAGATACTGTGGTGACATAGATACTGTGGTGACATAGATACTGTGGTGACATAGATACTGTGGTGACATAGATACTGAGGGTATAGATACTGTGGTGACATAGATACTGTGGTGACATAGATACTGAGGGTATAGATACTGTGGTGACATAGATATTGTGGTGACATAGATACTGTGGTGACATAGATACTGTGGTGACATAGATACTGTGGTGACATAGATACTGAGGGTATAGATACTGTGGTGACATAGATATTGTGGTGACATAGATACTGTGGTGACATAGATACTGTGGTGACATAGATACTGTGGTGACATAGATAATGTGGTGACATAGATACTGTGGTGACATAGATACTGTGGTGACATAGATACTGTGGTGACATAGATACTGTGGTGACAAAAAACATGACATAGATACTAAGATGGCTTAGTTACTAGGGTGGAGCAGATACATGGATGACATTGGTATCTGGTGACACAAATACTGGGGGCACAGATACCTGGATGACACAGTTACTAAGGGACACAGATACATATTATGGTGACACCGATACAGAGGTGGCATCAGTACTAGAGTTATGTCGCTACTAGGGTGGCGAGTGGCATAGACACAAGGGGTGCCAACGGCAGTGATGACACATGACAATATGACAGATGCCCAATTTGTTGCAGCGTGGGTCTCGACTGAGAAGCTCGACCCTGTCTGAAGGGTTCAGATCTCCATCGTACCTCGCCTACCGCAGGTCCATACCTAGTCTCTTCCGAGTGGACGAACCACCCAAGGTTTGTACTGTACAGCAAAAGGTTGGTTGGCCTACACAGATGACAGTAGGCCAACAAACTAAACAAGTAAATGTTCTACTTTGTCACGGATATTTTGGGCTAAGCATATTTGAATAGAATAAATAAAATATATACGATACCAGTTAGTGTCCAAGTGTGTTTTTTATGAAGCAGGTAATGTGTAAACTGCGAAGAATTTAAATTTTATTCTTCGAAATGACTGTATTTGAAACAAGTGGATGGGGAGGTGGAGATGACATCAGCTGTTGTTGATTCAGGTCTACGAGTACGAGGAACTGAAAGTGACCAACTTCAGGCTGCCTCCAGATGTCGACAGAAACACCATAGAGGTGAGAGGTCAGGGGTCAAGCAGAGGTGCAAGCAGTTTAATAACTCATGGAAACGTGAACAGCAGTATGCCTAGTATATAAAGTTGGACCAATTTAATTCACAAACTTGTTTTTTATTAATTTATTTATTTAATTAGCTAATAGTTTTATTTTATTGTTTCAATTTTTTAATGTACCATAATTATATATATACCCCGATAGTTATCTAACTATTTCAGAAATAATTTCTTTAATTATGGCCATTTTAATCCAGTATTATATTTACCAGAACATGCATATACATTTTAGACATTCTTATGGATCAGTGTATGTTTTATACTGTGTGTACTGGCCTGTGAGCAACCTGACCCTGGTCATCATTGAAAACACCTGTGTGATCTCATGATGACATACCTGTCTATGATCTCATGATGACATACCTGTCTGATCTCATGACGACATACCTGTCTGTGATCTCATGACGACATACCTGTCTGTGATCTCATGATGACATACCTGTCTGTGATCTCATGACGACATACCTGTCTGTGATCTCATGATGACATACCTGTCTGTGATCTCATGACGACATACCTGTCTGTGATCTCATGACGACATACCTGTCTGTGATCTCATGACGACATACCTGTCTGTGATCTCATGTCGACATACCTGTCTGTGATCTCATGACGACATACCTGTCTGTGATCTCATGTCGACATACCTGTCTGTGATCTCATGACGACATACCTGTCTGTGATCTCATGATGACATACCTGTCTGTGATCTCATGACGACATACCTGTCTGTGATCTCATGTCGACATACCTGTCTGTGATCTCATGACGACATACCTGTCTGTGATCTCATGTCGACATACCTGTCTGTGATCTCATGACGACATACCTGTCTGTGATCTCATGATGACACTTCTGCTTTCAGTGGCATCTCACAGAAGGTGACTTTGGGCAGCTGTTTAAGATGCCTCGTACAGAGTTCTACCGACTGCCCGAGTGGAAGCGGAATGATATGAAGAAACGGGTCTGCCTCTTCTGATCCACACGTCCTATCCACCGATCCGGGTATTGTCGTGTGTATCCCGGATCAAGGATCATGTGAATGAAGGTCGAAGGTCACATGATCAAGGATCAAGTCGCATTCACCAAGAGACATCCGAAAAAGATGCATTTCATGTGTATGTGTGTGTCGTGTGCATGTCGGGTTTACTTGTTTTAATAGGGGTAGCCATTTTGGGGGTGTGTAGAGAACTGGGCTGAATGGGAAGTTGAAGGAGAGGAAAGGGACGAGTGAATGTGTTCAGTTTCGAGACTTGATACCAGTGAACGGCCATAATTACTTGTGACTAAGAGGACGGATCAGTAATGGTGGCTGGAACCGTAGGGTGATTGTGAGATGAACCCTTATTGGGTGACTGACAAGGAACATGGGGAGATTGTGTGATGAACTGTGTGGGAATTGTGGCATGGTCAGAGGGGTGATTGCAAACAGAACCATGATGCATCTGAGGCCATGTGACATCCTGGCAATGACCAAGAAATGATTGTGCTACAGACGGAAGAACCATTGGGTGGATGTTGCTAGAAAAAATGGATTATTTTAGCTTAAACCATTGGTAGTTTTGGCAAAAGCCATGGATTAATTGTAGCTGGAACCTTGGGGTGATTGTAGCTGGAACCTTGGGGTGATTGTAGCTGGAACCATGGGATGATTGCAGCTGGAACCTTGGGGTGATTGTAGCTGGAACCTTGGGGTGATTGTAGCTGGAACCTTGGGGTGATTGTAGCTGGAACCTTGGGGTGATTGTAGCTGGAACCTTGGGGTGATTGTAGCTGGAACCTTGGGGTGATTGTTGCTGGAACCTTGGGGTGATTGTAGCTGGAACCTTGGGGTGATTGTAGCTGGAACCTTGGGGTGATTGTAGCTGGAACCTTGGGGTGATTGTAGCTGGAACCTTGGGGTGATTGTAGCTGGAACCTTGGGGTGATTGTAGCTGGAACCTTGGGGTGATTGTAGCTGGAACCATGGGATGATTGCAGCTGGAACCTTGGGGTGATTGTAGCTGGAACCTTGGGGTGATTGTAGCTGGAACCATGGGGTGATTGTAGCTGGAACCATGGGGTGATTGTAGCTGGAACCTTGGGGTGATTGTTGCTGGAACCTTGGGGTGATTGTAGCTGGAACCATGGGGTGATTGTTGCTGGAACCTTGGGGTGATTGTAGCTGGAACCATGGGATGATTGCAGCTGGAACCTTGGGGTGATTGTAGCTGGAACCTTGGGGTGATTGTAGCTGGAACCTTGGGGTGATTGTACCTGGAACCATGGGATGATTGCAGCTGGAACCTTGGGGTGATTGTTGCTGGAACCTTGGGGTGATTGTAGCTGGAACCTTGGGGTGATTGTTGCTGGAACCATGGGGTGATTGTTGCTGGAACCTTGGGGTGATTGTGGCTGGAACCTTGGGGTGATTGTGGCTGGAACCTTGGGGTGATTGTAGCTGGAACCTTGGGGTGATTGTTGCTGGAACCATGGGGTGATTGTTGCTGGAACCTTGGGGTGATTGTGGCTGGAACCGTGGGGTGAATGTGGCTGGAACCATGGGGTGATTGTAGCTGGAACCATGGGGTGATTGTAGCTGGAACCATGGGGTGATTGTGGCTGGAACCATGGGGTGATTGTAGCTGGAACCATGGGGTGATTGTAGCTGGAACCATGGGGTGATTGTAGCTGGAACCATGGGGTGATTGTAGCTGGAACCATGGGGTGATTGTGGCTGGAACCATGGGGTGATTCTGGCTGTGGAGGACGGATGGTTGCATGCGATCAGTTGATTCTTTCTGCTATACGTCTGTATGTGAGGAGTGTATATGTCTGTGTCATGTTTGTATGCCGTCTGCATCCGTTGTACAGCTAGTGTGTGCATCGTATTCAAAGCCATTCGAATGGTTTCGCCAGTTCCCATGTGTCAGCAACACGTACTTGTCTACCACTCCGCTGTATTGCCGAGAACACTACATCTATTTTAACAGCTGTCGACCGAGTACTGTAGTTTACCAGAGTACATATTCGACAGATTGCTGGGTCTTACTAAGAACCCTGTTGTGAACTTTTGCCAAGTCTAAAGAATATATTATGACAGTCAAAGTGCTGTGGAATCTTTATTAGTTTGGTTTTTATGAGTTGTGCCGAGGGACAGGAGCGTGTCAGGTCTTTCTGGGGCTCATACTGCAATGTTTGCTCCGTGGCCTGCGTTGTCATAATGGTCCCATTGCGTTGTCATGATGGTCACATTGCGTTGTCATGATGGTCACATTGCATGTACTTGCCAAGCTTATGATGTCACATGCCTTCAGGACAGTCCGTGCGTCTGACAGGTTTTAGTGGGTGTGTCTACGCTGTGGTGTGGTTAATGTAACAAATGCTTGTGTTGTGCTGCTAATAAGTTCGCAAATTCCCAGACCACGCATGTATGATGTTGGACCTTTAAATCACCAGGTGGCACCTCTGTAACAATATATTTCCCCACAGTACATGATGACGGCGAAATCATCCATGTGTTGAGTAATATTTCAGGACTTTGCGAACTTATAAGATTATTCATTACGTTATACATGTTTATCACTGTATTTATTTTTGTGTATACATAGCTTTTGTTCTGGGTCTGCCACAAAGGCCGGACTGTCGCCGTCTTGTCACAGTGTGCCCGGTGTATGCTTGTGTGTGCCCGGTGTGTGCTTGTGTGTGCCCGGTGTATGCTTGTGTGCACGAATATTGTGGAAACCAATGAATGTTGCATAATACTTATTGTAATAAGTCTGTTCATATGTCCTAGAAACTCCCATATTTAACTGTGTTGCACATTTTTAGTTAATCGATGTAGCCCAGTATTATCGGCTTGGTGAAAAAACAGACTTTTCGTATATTTATCGTCACATGCCGTTTGGTCGGTTGTCACAGAACTCTGGACACATCTGGAGTTGTATGAATAGGTTCAAGCAGGTTCAGTGACATCTGTCATTCTTCTGGAGGCAGCCGTCATTTGTAGCAAGGATCAACTGAGGTTGTTGTGCAACTCAAAAAGTGTTTAAACTGTTACGTTGGAACCTTACTAAAACGTTATGTTAAGTGTATGTACCAAGTTGTAGCCAATGAGTGTCCTTTGTTTGAGTAGACTGCAAATGTAGGAGGATAGGGATGAAAATGGTTGGGTTTTTCCAGCAGACAGTGGCTGATTGTTTCACTTCTGTGTTGTGTCACAACTGGCCACAGGAACCTTTGATCCTGCTACTGGTGGGAGTACACAACAGTGTCATGGTTTGATATAGTTTCACTGGCTCACTACAAATCTTTATTTGTCTTAATCTACCCATTTGGTTGCTGTTGCAGAGAAAATGGAACTTTAGCAAGTTCAATGATAGGCCATAGTACGTAACAACTCTGTTTACTGTGATGTCGCTGTCTTAGGTTTGTAAGTCAGGAGAATATTCAACTTAGGTTTCTTAGTGTTGAGTGGGCAGGAAATGCCGATTAATTTACATTAAGTTGCACCCAGGTGGAATGTCTAATCGTTTAAAGGAGCACTTTTAGTAAGTGCAATACGGTATTATGTTTCGTTTGAGCGTATAATAATGTGATTGAACACACGGCAACATCAGTTGGTTTCGTTTGTACGTGTGTCCGCTAGATGGCAGCATTAGTTGTGAAATCTGCAAACTTTGTTTTCATGTGTTTCGACGATAATTTTAGAACGGTTTTGCGGAATTTATCGAGATAATTGTTCGATGTGTGACTGGTCAGTACGTCTGCAGGTAATACAAATGCACTTATTACTGTGCATATAGTTATGGACATGCTTTCCTTCCGTGCTAATTACCCCTAACCTCCCGCTTACAACCTGCCTGATTTTAGTAAAACACGAACCCAGACTATTAGCAAGGGATGAATCAGAAGATAATACCGTGGGCATTTATATAAATAAATTCGTGTACACATATACACGCCCGCACACATACGCACCTTCATTAGTGTGCATACAATTATACGTTATCTATTTATGTATTGGGTTTATAACAGTTGACATCCAGTTGTCAGCCACCTTTTGTTCTAGTCGCGATATGACCCGCTCAGAACGCGGCTTGAGACGTCGCCAAGTGAGAGTAGCTTCGTCCTGTGCGTACTACGAAGTAGTCGACTGAACTGCGCTTATTTAATCTGTATGTTACGGCCTGGCTTTGCTTCTTTGGAGGTCTCACTGAATAAATATGACCGTGTACCGCTGTTGTTTGTTTAATGTCTCTGCAATGTCGTATTTTATTACGCATACAAATTCACACACACACGAAGTACGTCGCATAACGATGGTAATTTTATTTGGTCTCTGGTTCAAATCCCTGGTATATGCATCGAAACGTAGAGAGCCCAAGAAAGCTGTTTTGGTTCGAGTGCGTTTCGGCGTACAAATGGTTGCACGGGTAGAAACGTACGAAGGCGAACAATACGTAGATCGTCGGTGGACGGAGCAGTGCTGCCCTCGCCGCTCTGTCGTGTTCAGGTCGACTTGCTGTTAGCATTGCTCTGTTACTCGTTAGGAACATAGAGCCCAGCCGTGGGCAGACATTCTCCCGTAAACTGCCAGTCACCCCTGCAACGAATTCTACGGCACCGATAGTCTCGCTTAACCGACTGTCGGTCGGCTGCTGAACTACCCCGAGAAGACAGTCCGCTGTTTTGCCGGCTTTTGAATATTATCCGTGTGGGGCTAACACATGTAGTATTGGGTTTACATAAATTATATGCAATACCATTATACAGAACGTACAACATAAAAATACACCATTTAGAACCAATGGCTTCAATTACCAAAGTAAACAAACCTTATAAACCATAATTACACAAAGCATGTTAAAGATACAAATTATTTCCATTTATAAAAAAATCCGATCACATCAGTTCCAAACTTATAGCTCAACCAGATATCTTGTTAACACAGCCTTGGAATGTTTCTATATGTCCTCACAATGCCTGACCTACCGATAAAACAGAAACTGGGACAATTTACGACTGATTCATCAAACTTTCACACACAGCAGGGTTAACATGAGGGGCAATGTTGTACACCATAATTCACACAAGTTGTTTTAGTAGTGCTATAAAGGCACAGCTATCACATCCTACGTATGAGCAGCTGTGTGGCAACTCCCACAAATCTTAAAGACTGGATACGGCACTATATAAAAAATTACCTTTACATACAATATAATCCAAATTATATACAATTCCAGGTTGACAGCAGACCAGATGTTTTTTCTTACTTTCGGTTTTTTGGAGAAGATCTTTCTTGGTGAACATTTCCACTTGGCTGGCAGACCAATCACAGTCTGTTCAGCCCCTTTTGGTCGCCTTCTCTTGAGAACTTTGTTGTCCATCTTTCGTAGCGATGACTTTGATTTGCGCAGGACATGCTTTCTTGAATGAACTGAAAGTAAAAGAAAATGTTCACAAACTCCGGTGGCTGCATATACTGAAACACCCTCTAACAAAGCATGTGAGAATTTGGGTGGCTGCAGGTGACTGTGAATATCTTGGATGATGTCCCCAAAACAAGATGCTAAATAATGCAAAAAAATCTACAAAGAATGCCATCATCAGGGCTAGGCCAGGCATATATCAACAGATTTAAGAAAAAAGTGCAAAAAAAAACACAGAAAAACTTAATAATACATTTAGGACATAACGTCTAGGACATAATTATTATGTGATGTAAAGCCCATATGCCATCCATTTCTAGAACGCTCTTGTTGTTGATTGCATCTAATATCGCTCGATACATGTTGATAATGCCTGGCACCATAAAAAGGGCCGTGTAAAATGCATAATGACACATTAGCTATACAGTGGGGGATATCACAATAGTGTATGTATAGTCGTAGCATAAATAATTGACTGTAACTAATTCAGAAAGCGTAATAATACCTTTGATGAGGTCGCATCCCCTTGGTGCTTGGAGTTGGTCTTGTATGCTCTTCCCCGTGGACGCAAGCATACGTAATATTGGCATACTCGATGGCCGTGTTGTACGTCTTTCGTGTATTTCTACGTATATCTGCCTCTATTTTTATGCTGTCCTTTTATAAAATTGCACGAAATTGGTGTGTTCAAAGTGTTCAACAGCTGCCGATAATCATTGAATGTCTGGGAATTCGCGTCCAACGGCCAGCTCATCCATCTCAGTTGTGCCGCTTGCGCAAATCTGAATTGAACTCTCGCGAGAAATATGTCCGGACGTATAGCCACTCCGTATTGTTTAATCCTGCCGTAATTCCTATATTTTATAAACAACTGGACATTTGTATTTCTATTTGTTTTGTATTACTATAAGTTTAATTTTTTTGTTTGTTTAATAAATATTATTTGATAAAAAGAAGTATCGTTATTTAATTTGTTATTTCAAATTCGGCCTGAGCACCAATCAGCGTCTGTACCCTAATCTGGGGTAAGGCCGCCCTGGCGGTTATAACTGCAGCCCATTAATTTCCCACGAAGAGTTGAGGGGCTTAAAAGTGCTGCCACCGTACGGAGCCTAGGTAACCGAGGCTACGGCACCGACGAGTGATGTCACGGGGACCAGTTAGGGTGAAACCGACATCACCAACCTATGCCGAGTTGAAACACCACACAACCTAACTGGACTACAGGATGTACAAGGCAGGAGACGTACAGCTCAACAGGAGACAAACGGAGAGTGGTTGTGCTGTTTGCAAGACGGTGAACTCGCAACGTGGTCTACAATGTGACAGTTGTGATGTCAACGAACAGGAACTTCGTGCATTTGAGACACGCAATAACCCTTTGATGTGTGAATACATCCAAAGTGACAACAATGACATATATAGACTGTAATGTGTTTACTGGCAGCAATAGACTCATAGATATTGACGTAGGTAAAGATATCCAACCAATATTAGACCCTCACTGTCAAGGACGGATGGATGGTTGAAATGATATATATTTTTAAACGAAAACCTTTTGATTTCATTGCCATTACTGAAACAAAACTCACAGATTATATGTCCACACACACACACACACACACACACACACACACACACACACACACACACACACACACACACACGTTTGAAGTTGATGGGTGTGAATTATGCCGAATCTGGAAGGCCTATGTATAATATCCCCATACAAAAGTATAAACATAAAATTATAATTGCAATCATATACAGACCTCCAAATTAAAAGATTAACCGATTTGATAAAAATAGAAAAGTTACAAAATGTAATAACTTCAGCTATACTAAGCTGGATTTCATCATTAAATGTGTGTTAATGGCCAAGTACGTTGCCATGTACATCGACTCAAACGCTAAGAACTCGCGCTAACCATTTCCGCGATGACGTCGTCGACGGACGGCACACAGTATGGAGTGAGGAAGTGTGGGGAGCGGGAGAAGGGTGCAGTGAGGGAGAGAGAGAAGGATGGATTGAGTGAAGGAGGGAGGGAGACAGAGAGAAAAGGACGGAGGGAGGGAGAGAGAAAAGGGCGGAGGGATGGAGAGAGGGAGAAAAGGACGGAGGGAGGGTGAAAAGGGTGAAGTGAGGGAGGGAGGGACATAGGGAGAGATGGGCGGAATGAGGGAGGGAGGGAGAGGGAGAAGGAAGGAGTGAAGGAGGGAGGGAGAAAGAGAAGAACGGAGGGAGGGAGGGCGAGAGAGAAGGGCGGGGTGAGGGAAGGAGGGCGAGAGGAAAGGACGGAGTGAGGGAGGAATAGAGAGAAGGACGGAATGAGGGAGGGAGAGAGAGAAGGACGGGGTGTTGGAGGGAGGGAGAGAGAGAAGGAGGGAGTGAGTAAGGGTGGGAGAGAGATGAGGACGGAGTGATGGAGGGAGGGAGAGAAAAGGGAGGGATTGAGGGAGGGAGGGCGAGAGAGAAGGACGGAGTGAGGGAGGGAGACAGATAAGGACGGCGTGATGGACGGAGGGAGAGAAAAAAGGAGGGAGTGATGGAGGGAGGGCCAGAGATAAGGACGGAGTGAGGGAGGGAGGGAGGGATAAAGGGAGGGAGTGAGCTAGGGAGGGAGATAAAGTCAGAGTGAGTGAGGGAGGGAGGGAGGGATTAGGGAGAGAAAGACGGAGTGAGGAAGGGAAGAAAGGGCGAAAAGGGTGAAATGAAGGAGGGAGGGATGTAGGGAGAGAAGGGCGGAATGAGGGAGGGAAGGCGAGAGAGAAGGACGGATGAGTGAGGGAGGGCGAGAGAGAAGGACGAAGTGAGGGAGGAAGAGAGAGAGAGAGAAGGACGGAATGAGGGAGGAAGAGATAGAAAGACGGAATGATGAAGGAAGAGAGAGAAGGACGGAATGAGGGAGGAAGGGAGAAGGACGGAGTGAGGGAAGGCGAGAGATAAGGAAGGCGCGAGGAAGGGAGGGCGAGAGAGAAGGAGGGAGTGAGTGAGGGAGAGAGATAAGGACGGAGTGAGGGACGGAGAGAGAGAAGGACGGAGTGAGGGAGGGAGGGCGAG
Source organism: Ridgeia piscesae (assembly GCA_025642075.2). NCBI lineage: Eukaryota > Metazoa > Annelida > Polychaeta > Sabellida > Siboglinidae > Ridgeia > Ridgeia piscesae. The sequence continues at coordinate 153,829 of JAODUO010001755.1, forward strand.
AGAGAAGGACGGAGTGAGTGAGGGAGGGCGAGAGAGAAGGAGGGGTGAGTGAGGGCGGGCCAGAGAGAAGGACGGAGTGAGGGAGGAAGAGAGAGAGAGAAGGACAGAATGAGGGAGGAAGAGAGAGAAGGAAATAATGAACGAAAAGAGAGAAGGACGGAATGAGGGAGGAAGAGAGAGAAGGAAGGAATGAGGGATGGGGAGATAGAAGGACGGAGTGAGGGAGGGAGAGAGATAAGGACGGAGTGATGGAGGGAGGGAGGGAGGAAGAGAGAGAGAGAGAGAGAAGGACGGAATGATGAAGGAAGAGAGAGAAGGAAGGAATGAAAGATGGAGAGAGAGAAGGACGGAGTGAGGGAGGGAGAGAGTTAAGGACGGAGTGATGAAGGGAGGGAGAGAAAGAAGGAATGAGTGAGGGATGGAGGGCGATAGAGAAGGACGGGGTGATGGAGGGAGGGAGAGAGATAAGGAGGGAGTGGGGTAGAGTTAGAAGGATGGAATGAGGGAGGCAGATGGAGGGAGAAGGATGGAGTGAGGCAGAGTGAAAGGGAAAGGGCGAAGGAGAGGGAGGGAGAGAGAGAGGCAGAGAGAGAGAGGGAGGAAGAGGGAGAGAGAAGGACGGAGTGAGGGATGGAGGGCGAGAGAGAAGGACGGAGTGAGTGAGGGAGGGCGAGAGAGAAGGACGGAATGAGTGAGGGAGGGCGAGAGAGGACGGAATGAGGGAGGGAGGGCGAGAGAGGACGGAGTGAGTGAGGGCGGGCGAGAGAGAAGGACGGAGTGAGTGAGGGAAGGCGAGAGAGAAGGATGGGGTGAGGGAGGGAGGGCGAGAGAGGAGGATGGGGTGAGGGAGGGAGGGTGAGAGAGAAGGACGGAGTGAGTGAGGGAAGGCGACAGAGAAGGACGGATGAGTGAAGGAGGGCGAGAGAGAAGGCTGGGGTGAGGGAGGGAGGGCGAGAGAGGAGGACGGAGTGAGGGAGGAAGAGAGAGAGAGAGAAGGACGGAATGAGGGAGGAAGAGAGAGAAGGACGGAATGATGAGGGAAGAGAGAGAAGGACGGATTGAGGGAGGATGAGAGAGAAGGACGGAATGAGAGAGAGAGAGAGCATAACAGACATTAAAGCAATGAGTGTTGCTAATAAATATTTATCTACGAGCGGCAATTGTTCAAACGAACAATCCTCTGAGCAATCGATAATCGGTCGACAGACGACGAGTGTGTGTCCATGACAATTCGATCATCAATACGGCGGGAGGATTCAACGGCAGTGACATGTAAGGGAGCCGAAGTGCTGCCAACGGACCGACGCTTCCATTAGGCAGACACCTGGGGAGGATTTGATGGATAATACATGAGAACACCGTGTGCACTGGACTGGAGAACGGCGTCAGGTGCATTATTTAGTGACTTGCTGAGTGAGTCCGTCCGTCCGTCCGTCCGTCCGTCCGTCCGTCCGTCCGTCCGTCCGTCCGTCCGTCCGTCCGTCCGTCCGTCCGTCCGTCCGTCCGTCCGTCCGTCCGTCCGTCCGTCCGTCCGTCCGTCCGTCCGTCCGTCCGTCCGTCCGTCCGCGTGCGTGCGTGCGTGCGTGCGTGCGTGCGTGCGTGCGTGCGTGCGTGCGTGCGTGCGTGCGTGCGTGCGTGCGTGCGTGCGTGCGTGCGTGCGTGCGTGCGTGCGTGCGTGCGTGCGTGCGTGCGTGCGTGCGTGCGTGCGTGCGTGCGTGCGTGCGTGCGTGCGTGCGTGCGTGCGTGCGTGCGTGCGTGCGTGCGTGCGTGCGTGCGTGCGTGCGTGCGTGCGTGCGTGCGTGCGTGCGTGCGTGCGTGCGTGCGTGCGTGCGTGCGTGCGTGCGTGCGTGCGTGCGTGCGTGCGTGCGTGCGTGCGTGCGTGCGTGCGTGCGTGCGTGCGTGCGTGCGTGCGTGCGTGCGTGCGTGCGTGCGTGCGTGCGTGCGTGCGTGCGTGCGTGCGTGCGTGCATGAACGAGACCCGCATTAACAGCCAGACAAACCTGAACGAGACCCGGCACTAACAGCGGACAAACCTGAACGAGACCGCACTAACAGCCGTGACAAACCTGAACGAGACCGCTACAGCCGACAAACCTGACGAGACCCGCACTAACAGCCGGACAAACCTGAACGAGACCGCATAACAGCCGACAAACCTGAACGAGCCGCATCTAACAGCCGGACAAACCTGAACGAGACCGCACTAACAGCCGGACAAACCTGACGAGACTCGCATAACAGCTCGTGACAAACCTGAACGAGACGCATTAACAGTGGACAAACCTGAACGAGACCGTACAGCCAGACAAACCTGAACGAGACGCAACTAACAGCGGACAAACCTGAACGAGACCCACATAACAGCCGACAAACCTGAACGTAGACACACTAACAGCCGACAAACCTGAACGAGACCAGCACTAACAGCCGGACAAACCTCGAACCCCTAGAAATGCACCGCACTAACAGCCGGACAAACCTGAACGAGACACGCACTAACAGCCGGACAAACCTGAACGAGACCCGCACTAACAGCCAGACAAACCTGAACGAGACCCGCACTAACAGCCAGACAAACCTGAACGAGACACGCACTAACAGCCAGACAAACCTGAACGAGACACGCACTAACAGCCAGACAAACCTGAACGAGACACGCACTAACAGCCGGACAAACCTGAACGAGACACGCACTAACAGCCGGACAAACCTGAACGAGACACGCACTAACAGCCGGACAAACCTGAACGAGACCGCACATTAACAGCCGGACAAACCTGAACGAGACACGCACTAACAGCCGGACAAACCTGAACGAGACACGCACTAACAGCCAGACAAACCTGAACGAGACCCACACTAACAGCCGGACAAACCTGAACGAGACCCGCACTAACAGCCGGACAAACCTGAACGAGACCCACACTAACAGCCAGACAAACCTGAACGAGACCCGCACTAACAGCCGGACAAACCTGAACGAGACCCGCACTAACAGCCGGACAAACCTGAACGAGACACGCACTAACACCCGGACAAACCTGAACGAGACCCGCATTAACAGCCGGACAAAGCTGAACGAGACCCGTATTAACAGCCGGACAAACCTGATCGAGACACGCACTAACAGCCAGACAAACCTGAACGAAACACGCATTAACAGCCAGACAAACCTGAACGAGACCCACACTAACAGCTAGACAAACCTGAACGAGACACGCACTAACACCCGGACAAACCTGAACGAGACCCGCACTAACAGCCAGACAAACCTGAACGAGACCCGCATTAACAGCCGGACAAAGCTGAAGGAGACCCGCATTAACAGCCGGACAAAGCTGAAGGAGACCCGCATTAACAGCCGGACAAAGCTGAACGAGACACGCACTAACAGCCAGACAAACCTGTACGAAACACGCATTAACAGCCAGACAAACCTGAACGAGACTTGCACTGACAGCCGGACAAACCTGAACGAAACCCGCACTGACAGCCGGACAAACCTGAACGAGACTTGCACTGACAGCCGGACAAACCTGAACGTGACACCGGGACAAACCTGAACGAGACACGCACTAACTGCCGGACAAACCTGAACGAGACCCGCACTAACAGCCGGACAAACCTGAACGAGACCTGCACTAACAGCCGGACAAACCTGAACGAGACCCGCACTAAACAGCCGGACAAACCTGAACGAGACCCGCACTAACAGCCGGACAAACCTGAACGAGACCTGCACTGACAGCCGGACAAACCTGAACGAGACCCGAACTAACAGCCGGACAAACCTGAACGAGACCCGCACTAACAGCCAGACAAACCTGAACGAGACCCGCATTAACAGCCGGACAAACCTGAACGAGACCTGCACTGACAGCCGGACAAACCTGAACGAGACCCGCACTGACAGCCGGACAAACCTGAACGAGACCCGCACTGACAGCCGGACAAACCTGAACGAGACCTGCACTGACAGCCGGACAAACCTGAACGAGACCCGAACTAACAGCCGGACAAACCTGATCGAGACCCGCATTAACAGCCGGACAAACCTGAACGAGACCTGCACTGACAGCCAGACAAACCTGATCGAGACCCGCACTAACAGCCAGACAAACCTGAACGAGACCCGCACTAACAGCCAGACAAACCTGATCGAGACCCGCACTAACAGCCGGACAAACCTGAACGAGACCTGCACTGACAGTCAGACAAACCTGAACGAGACCCGAACTAACAGTCGGACAAACCTGAACGAGACCTGTACTGACAGCCGGACAAACCTGAACGAGACCTGCACTGACAGTCGGACAAACCTGAACGAGACCCGAACTAACAGCCGGACAAACCTGAACGAGACCTGTACTAACAGCCGGACAAACCTGAACGAGACCTGCACTGACAGTCGGACAAACCTGAACGAGACCCGAACTAACAGCCGGACAAACCTGAACGAGACCTGTACTGACAGCCGGACAAACCTGAACGAGACCTGCACTGACAGTCGGACAAACCTGAACGAGACCCGAACTAACAGCCGGACAAACCTGAACGAGACCTGTACTAACAGCCGGACAAACCTGAACGAGACCTGCACTGACAGTCGGACAAACCTGAACGAGACCCGAACTAACAGCCGGACAAACCTGAACGAGACCTGTACTGACAGCCTGACAAACCTGAACGAGACCTGCACTGACAGCCGGACAAACCTGAACGAGACCTGCTCTGACAGCCGGACAAACCGGAATGAGACCTGCACTGACTGGCGGACAAACCTGAACGAGACCTGCACTGACAGCCGGGCAAACCTGAATGAGACCTGCACTAACAGCCGGACAAACCTGAACGAGACCTGCACTGACAGCCGGACAAACCTGAACGAGACCTGCACTGACAGCCGGACAAACCTGAACGAGACCTGCACTGACAGCCGGACAATTTACGTGAGTGTGATGGAAAATTGAACCTAAGGTCACAGGGGAGCTTTGTGATAACCCCGTTACTGTGATGAAAATTGCTACTGACAACGTTGGCGTTTGGCCAATTGGCGTCAGGCTAATCGAGGTGTGCGCAGCGTAACATATGCAGACATAACACTAGTATGGATTATGCTGTTGTGACGCTGTTGCCGTTGGAGTCTGGTTGCTGAAGTAAACAGACACTGTTGACGACTGCCCGGCAGTTCGCGCACATTTCGACAGAAGTCGCACGGTTCAGTTCGCCCGTCACATTCTCGTCACAAATTCATCTCGATTGCAGAAGACCATTTTGCATTAACGAAATATTGTGTTGTTGGAACTTTGACGGGAGAGAGAACACGATGCGCTTCAAGAAGCCACGGACTCCTTCTTTGAGGCTTCCTCGACTCCTGCTGCGAACGATGCTCCTGGCTTCAGTTTGTAGCCGGGTAAACCGGACCCACTTCGCAGGTGAGATGGTCTGCGTTCTGCAGCACGATCTGTGTATTTTGTATTTCTGCAACTGGTGTATGTTGAGACATTCACTCCACAATAATTTATACAAAGGAATATGTGGGTAAAGAAGGGAAGATGGGACAGACGGAAGGACGGAGGGAGGAGGGAATGAAGGTTTGGGGAATGACGGAGGGAGGGAGATTAATGGAGGGAGAGAGGGAAGTAGGAGGGAAGAAATGAAGGTCGGAGGGAGCGAGGGCGGGAGGAAGGGAGGTACGGAGAAACGGATAAATAAATATATATATATATATATATATATATATATATATATATATATTATAGAAATGACCGTGTATATATAATTGAACATATTGACGAAAAATAATAATATATATATATATATATATATAAATATATATATATATATATATATATATATATATATATAT